>AYEL01058133.1:0-53199 GCA_000484575.1 Olivierus martensii
ATTTTGAAGGAACCAAATGTGTCCGACATAGAGAGGTTTCACTGTATTTGTTTTTTGGTTTTTTATTAATGTTCTTTTGTATTATTAAATTAGATATTTCAATAGTTAAGCTTTAATTAGAGTATATTAATAAATATTAACATTAAATAACATACAAGTTAATGAAATATTCAGATAAGCCTAACACAATAAAATTTATATTATCATCAATTAACAACTATTGCCATGGCAACAAAATTTATATTGGCATGTTATCATTCATAACTTGATAATCTTCAGATCAGTAGTTTCCAAACTTTTTGTGTCTGCACCCCCCTTTTTTCATAAAAAGTTGGTATACCCCTCATTTTCATTTTATAAATACTTTCTACTTACAATTTAATACTATAAAACAATATACCATATTTTGTATAATATTTATACATAAAAATATATATATATTTATTATGGTGTAATAATTTTTAATACAGTTAAACAAGTTTACATAAAAACCGAAAAATAGAATACATGTTTAATACAACATAGTATTTAATGTGATGGATGGATTGTTTTTCAGCACAAATTCTCTCAAATCGGATGTCATGGAAGATATGGCTATTCACAATTCTTTTACAATCATTAAACAAGATTGTAATTTTGTCTTTAAATTATCTATAGCAGAAAGTTTCTATAGCAAAAAGTTTCCTTTACTGAGTTATTTTTTTTTATATTTAACTATATTTTTTTTTACTACAATTTGAATTTATTTTTTTTTGTTTGTCTCAAAAATAATGTTTTTGTTAATTCTTGCATGCTCCCTAGTGAGGCACACCCCACAGTTTGGAAAACACTGCTTTAGATTAATAGATATTTGTATAGCTTCAGCTAATCACAGTTCTTCACAATGTTGGACATTCTTAATAATCCTAGCATCATCTCACTGTATATTTATGTTGATTTTATAAAATCTTTATGCTACAGCTATTGAAAAATTACCAATTATAATTTCTCTAATGTGTTCTCATATTCTAGAGTTTAGTTAGAAATGACTATCATTTCTAAACTCATAATCAAGAGACTATGTAATATTGGAAACTAACATCACTACAGTATTATGGGAAAAATATATAGGTACTACTTCAAGGAATCTAAACTCCAGAATATGAGAATACATCAGAGAAATTATGAATGGTAATTTTTTAATAGCTGTAACACAAAGATTTTATAAAATCAGCATAAATATACAGTGAAATGATGATGCTTGGATTACTAAGAATATCCAACATTGTGACGAACTGTGATTAGCTGAAGCTATACAAATATCTATTAGATCTAAAGACTATCAAGTTATGAATGATAACATGCCCAGATAAATTTTATTGTCATGGTAATAGTTGCTAGCTAATAATAAATAAATTTTGTTGTATTAGGCTTATTTGAATACTTTATTAACTTGTATGTTATTTATACTATAAAGCAACCTAACTAGGGGAATATCTATAAATCAAATATTCTAAGCCAAATTAGTTTAAATTATAGTACACTCAGCCCTCGATTTACACGGCAGATACTTTCCTGGAAAAATCGTGCAAATCGAAACAGTGTAAAACGAGATGCAGAATTCATACAAAATAGAAGGATATGTGCAAACCGAAACCTGTAAAACAAGATGCAGAATTCATACAAAATAGAAGGATATGTTCAATCGTAAAATGAGACACAGAATTCATACAAAATAGAAGGATATGTTCAATTTAAGTGACCTTGTAAATCGATCTGAGGATAATGAAAAGTCGAGGATATGTTCTTTATAACCATGTAAAATGAGAAAAGATTAAAGGAAAAAAGGGGATTGGTTCATTAATTTTTAGACACAATATAATGCTTATACTTTTTCAATTTATTTTTGAAAATGAAAACATAAAAGGGGATTGGTTCATTAATTTTTAGAGACAATTTAATGCTTAGGGATTGGTTCATTAATTTTTAGACACAATTTAATGGTTATACTTTTTAGTGGTTTATTAATTTTTAGAGACAATTTAATGCTTAACTTCTTTCAATTTATTTTTGAAAATTTAAAAATAATAAACATTATAAACATTAATTAACACCGAATACGGTACAAAAAAAAAACAAATTAACAATATTCCGTACAAATAGAAACAATAAAAGTATTCAAACATAAATAGGCAAACTGCAAGCGTAAGTTGAGTTTAGTTGAACTGCGAGACTTGGACAGTAAAAGTTAATAGTGAGCGATAAATTGTAAAAGTGAAAGTGGACTAAGAAGAACCAGGGTCGCCATTATGCACAGGCTGAGCAGGCCCCTGCCTACAGGCAGCGGCCTACTTGGCCTGTGCGTAAATTGACAAAGGTGGCAAAATGATAAATTGACAAATTTATAATTTAAAATATAAATTGACAAAGGTGGCAAAATGATGATTTTCATTTATTTTATTATTTTCTATTTTCATTTCATTTACATTATCATGGCGTCTAGAGCAATCAATAAAAAATAAAATGACATATGAAAAAGAGGCGCTTTTTGAATAAGGCAAAACAATTCTCATCGTCCTATACTTTATTTCATGTAAGAAAATAACAGATGGCGCTTGAGAGCCGACCGTTTTTACATGCATTAAATACATAATTTAAATTCATGAAACCAAAATTTGTCAATACTAAATATTTTTATCTGTAAAAATGTACATTACTTGAATATTAAACATTACAAAGTCAAAATCAAAAATATGGTTAAATGTAATTTAATTTTGTCAATTTTATTTCATAACTGACAAGCTGACAGGTGATATTTTTCTTTCACAGATGGCAGAATGTATAACCATATTTAAACCAACGCTGTTTTCTTACATGAAATGAAGTATAGTAAGGATTCAAAAAAAATCACCTATAGTGCCGAAATGTCTAGCAGCAGCCCTGAGAAGAACTGTGAGTTATTCTGAATTAAAGACATAGATTAGTGTTGTGTGAGATAATTATCGGATTTTTTATTGAATTTAGTTATAGTGAAACAAGATTATTTTTTTGTGTGTAAATAAATTGGACTATACGAAATATAGCTGTATTCACTGTGTTATTAATCTCTACGAACTTGTAAACCTACAAAACGTGACAATATGATACTCTTTTAATTTATGTTAATCTCTACGAACTCGTAAACCTACAAAACGTAACAATATGATACTAATAAATTGGACTATACGAAATATAGCTGTATTCACTCTTTATTAATGAACTTGTAAACTCAGAAAACATGACAATATGATACTCTTTTAATTTATAAATGGCATAATCAAAACGTGACAATATGATATTCTTTTAATTATATACAGCATAATGCAAAACAATCGAAATAAAACCCAAAAAAAATTTTTATTTTCATTTAAAAACCGTGTAAAAGCGAAACCGTGTAAATTGAGTACCGTGTAAATCGAGGGCTAGGTGTAAAATTATTAATTACTATATGGCACCATCTTAGCCCATATTTAAAAATTAATTAATTAATAACTCAACTGGTAGCACCATAGCATTGATTTAAAATTATTATTAAAATTACATTCTAAATTATTATACTAAGGGTTAATTTGGCTTAAGATATTTAGTTTGGATGCTATTTAATGTTAATATTTATTAATGTTCTTTGTAATTAATACAAAGAATGTAATTCTTTACTATTGTATTCTATAACATTGAAATTTACATATATATAAATTATTTTTTATTATTTATTTATTGTAACACAGATTTATAAATTTCAAATTGCTTCTGCATTCTATTTCTATTCATATTCTATGTCTTTAATTGTTGTAACTTGTTGTAATGCTAATGATGACTTTATTAAGCTGAAAATATTTTGTTTTTGTTGTAATTTTGGATGATTAAATATTTCTATTTGAATTAATGCTTAGTCTGCTTAAATATGTGCTCACAATCATGAGACTCAGAATTTGTATGTATAGAAACACTGCTATAGCAATTAAATACAATAACCCATTTGGAAAATCAATTTTACTTGGAACCTGTGAAATTAATTGAGATATTAACACTTTTCAGAGTATGAAAATTTTAGCAGCTGAAATCACCAAAAGCTCATTAATGTATATGGGAATGACATGATAATTACAAACTAATTGCAAAATGATGCTACTAGCAACATCAACTTTTAATTTTTCTAAAGGGGCATAATTTAGAAATATTCAAATATTTATATAGCTTTTCACAAAAAATTGTATAAAAATGAACAGTCATTTTTCATATAAATCAAGTATATATTGTATAATACTTTTCATTTATTAATTGTTATTGTATTTATATATAATATCTGCACTCTTAAATAAAAACTAACATGGGGTGAAAAGATATTTTTGCCCCCATGTTCAAGTTTGCATGAGCAATTGCCCTCATGAAGTTAACATTTATAGCTGGCAGGGAGAATGAAAAATCACAATAACTTAAATGGATAATAAAGCTCCTGAAAGATGAAATTAAATAATGGAACAGTGTACATATTAAAAAAATTCATTCAGATATCCAGTTTATATATAGAATGTACAACTGCTGGAACATTACTTGCAACAAGATATCAAATGGACTTTATTGAATGACTATGTAACTAATGCAATAAGGTTAGCATATTCTCTGTATCTAGTAACCAACTTATGAAACATCATGATAAATGCCTGAATAATCACAGATAATATGTTATTTAACTGAATAGCAGTATATTATTAATGTTTTCATGCTATATGTCCAGTTTTCTCTATTGTAGTCCTGACTGTAAAATTTTTTCTATAAAAAAAGAAAATTTATTATAACTTTTTTTTATTTATAAACTTATGTTTGATCCACCCTTATATTCTGAATTTATACAATGACGGAAAAAGCATAAAAACTGAATTTATGCAGAGTATAAATATTCATCATACACCAAATATAAATTCAGTTTGATTCAGCAGTATTGGAAATGTTAAATCATCTTTCCAAAAAAAATGTTTTCTTGAACAATTAGACAAACATTTCATATATCTTGTGTTTAAATTTTTATCCCTATTACAAGATTTAGATTTATTATATGGATTAAAAAATAAGTTGCAGGAAGTTGAAAAATATGCTTTTTTGTAAAATGTATATTATTATTATTTTGATTCATATGAATATTATCAATGTTCATAATACCATTTCTTATATTAGCATAGTAATTTAGTAATGAAACCAGGACCGTGCGGTAGATTTTCTCAGTATGAGGCAAGTCTTCGAAATGCTGCCCCCTTAAATATTTTTTCTTTTCTTTCTGTATTCTTGGGATAAAGACTCTATACCCAGTGCTTGGGAGTACCTGTTTAATCAATATGACTATAGTATTTAAGTGTAAAAACGTAAATTTTGTATCTCTTATCGATCTATTTCCGCCCCTTTTTGCCTAACATTTTATCCCACAAAAACAACATGTTTGTTTTTACTGTTTCTCTGATACTCAGGATTTAAATTACAATTTACACTTGTTTTTACAGATGTTCCATTCTCTGTTAGGTTCTAAGCTAACGCTCACTTCCTCTGTGCAGCTGAAGAGGGGCAGTCCAGGCCAGCCCGAAAGCGCTCCTGCATCTTTAATTTTATTTTAAGGTCCTATTACTGGTTCAGATTTTGTTTTATTTTGATTTACCGATTTAAACACAACACAAACACTTATTACTTCTCGAGACAAACTAACATTAAAATCAAATATTGTCAATAATTGACTCAAAGCAGAACTATCAACATAGATCAATATAGAAAAAACGTTGCGTAAAGATTTTTAATTACAGAACTATCAACATAGATCAATATAGAAAAGTGTTGCTTAAAGATTTTGTAGAAAGGCATTGCGTAAAGATTTTTAATTAGTGAATGGTTCAAAATGTATTTTGATTTTGCTGCTTATGTCACCTCCTTACAGTGCCACCTGAGGCGACCACCTCTCTGCCTCATAGCACCGCACAGCCCTGAATGAAACAAGCTAAGGACAGTAGATACTATGAAAACTTAATTAATTGGATAATGAGTATTCTGGAAAGATACTAGCTTTTAACTGGAAATATGGTTATATTTAATACACACCATAAAAAAATTATGCATATTTTTTTTTGTGGAATATATTAAACATAACTCTATTTCATGTTAAAAGCTTGCATCTTTCTAGAATATTTGCTATCCAATTAATTAAATTTTCCTAGTATCTACTGTCGTAAGTGTGTTTCATTAATTAAAAAAATAAAGTTTTCAATATGAATAAAATTAAATGAAATTATCAAATTAATCATGTTTTTCTAGTAAAATTTAAAAAATGAGAACATTAATGAACCAAAAGAGATTATATTATGCTTTTATTGGTAAATATTCTCTCAAAGATCTTGTTGTTATTTTTTCATCTGTCAGATAACAGACAAACATAAAGTATTAGATTAAGTTTGTTATCTGACAGATTCAGATACATGTAAAAGTATATGTAAAAATGAAGAAATACTTTCAATCATATTTGTAACATCACTACAATATCATTTATGATGATTATACATAATTTCATACAAATTTTCTCATTTTAATTTGCTTGAAAATTGAATGGCTTTAAATCCACTATGCTGTGAGATACATTTTTGTAGGAAAAAAACAAAATTAAATATTCTGTTTCTAATCTGTATGGCCATATATCATTTGATATTTTTAACATCAAGAAAGTTAAGGAAGATAAGTGAGATTCATAACAGTGCCTCAAGGCAGATGCACTTTTAAATGAGTAGCAAGAAGCTATAGTCCCTGTCATATATTTAAATTCAATAGAAACTTTTGGGATTCCTCCATATCAATTGGATTTAAAATTCAGAATGATTGTGATGCTGCTAAAAAAATAAATCACTAGCAATCGATTTTGCAATGGCTCTAAATTAATCATTGAGAAATTGATTGGTATGAGACCAATCAGTGTGTGTCAAACTGGCAAATATATTTAATTCCCAGAATAACTCTAATTGATCATGATTTTCTCTTTGAATTGCAAAGAAAATAGTTCCCAGTGAAATTAGCATTTGGAATCACAATAATTAAGATTCAAAGCTAATCTTTGGATTCAGTTAGAGATTATTAAAAAAAAAATCTTCTCAGAGTCAATTTTGCAGCATCACAAATAAGTACTTAAGATAATTTTATAATCTTCTCTTTCCAGTTATCCCAAAAATTCCACAATTAATTTTTATAAAGAAGTATTTTCTTAATAAGACAAAAACATTGTTAGTATTAAAGAAATTTTTCTTAATAATTAGGTTAAATTTTTAAATTATTACATTAAAATCATTCACTAATCATCAACTTTTCTTTTTATTGCTGGCATACTGCACCTGGTTTACTAGTATCAAAATGAAAATTTATAATTTATTTACAATACTCATCAGTTTTGTTAATACAGTAAAACCTGTCTTGAGAGACCTTGCAGTCAGAGAACAAAAATTAAAACCGTTACAAATAAAAACATTATCTCCATTATCAGAATGCCCCATGAGGTTTGAATATATGTCAGGAAAGATATTTCAAAATAATGAAACAAAAACATGCAAAAAGATTGAAATTGAAATTGTAATCTGTAATATAAGAACATGTTTGTTTGGAACGGAAGAGTTTCCAATGTTAATTACACTGCATTGAACAGCCACCTGTCCCACGCGACCAGCGGCCGACTAAAATATGCTTTTATACGACCAGTTTATACCCTAGCTGGCACACTAGTTGAAGAATTTGCTTGTTTATACTGTACGTTATCCCAAATATGTACAGTTACTTATTTCATCATGATAAGTACTGAATTAAATTAAGTGTCACTATCACAGCGTTAAGCCTAATTAAGTCCTGTTCCCGCTATTGCGAGTAAGCAAAAGACGCACAAACAAATAGTCTAAATCAACATCAATTTAAAAAAAAAATCAATTATTAATGCAATAGACTTTTTATTTTTTTAATACAGTAATAACACCGCAGTTCAAATTTCCGCGTACTATTGTTTGCAATCGCTTATGCTACATGTCTACAAGATGGCCGATGGTGGCAACAACAGATTTTTCAATACAACTACTGTACTGGACCATTTAAAAAATAGATAAAATATTGAATGTATTTTATTAAAATTATTTAAGGACTAAATTAAATTAATACATGTGAATTCTATATTATAAATTATTTTAAATACGTACTGTACTGTGAATTCTATATTATAAAGTATTTTAAATACGTACTGTACTTTTAATAAGAAAATTACGTCATAATACATTTATCTAGTTGGCAATACTTAATTCTGTGGTCCGTGTAGTACAGTAGTTGATAAACCTTTGCTGCGTTCATTGTTTCTAATGTTGTTTTAAGCTATTTGCGTTCTAATTCATTAAAAATATCCAAAAGTGTACGAAAGTTCTAACATTAGAGGAGAAGATTTCCGTACTAAGTGAGCATAATAAAGGATTATCTTCTCGTAATATTGCGGCGAAGTTTGGTGTTGGTAAAACGCAAATACAAAACATTGTTGTGAACAAAGATAGCATTATTTCAGCTTGGAAAAGTGGCAGTTCTTCGGTGAGAAAATATATTGTACCTTGACGTACACCTTATAAGAAGGTAAACAATTTAGTTTACGAATGGTTTTGTAATCCAAGAGCAAAAATATTCCAATTTCTGGACCTTTAATCCAAGAAAAAGCCCTACTGCTTAGTTTAGAACTAGGTTTTACAGATTTCTCAGCTTCCATTGGTTGGTTAGAAGCCTTTAGAAAACGGCACAATATTTCCTTTGTTGCACTTTCAGGAGAAGGTGCCACAGTAAATCTAGCAACTGTTGAAGATTGGAAAAAACGACTGCCTTCATTGATTGAAGGATATGCGCTCAAAGACATTTTTAATGCAGATGAGACAGGTCTATATTTTCGAGCTTTGCCACAAAAATCCATGACTATTAAAAACGACAGAAAGGAAGGCTGTAAAAAGGCAAAAGAACGCATAACAATACTGCTAGGTGCAAGTGCTTTAGGAGAAAAATTAAAACCCTTAGTTAATTAAAACCCCATTGTAAGAAAATCAAAAAGCCCACATTACTTCAAATCTTCTAAAAGTCTACCAGTGACTTACAGGTGGAATAAAAAGTCATGGATGACTAGTGACATTTTCAAGGAATATGTAACTATGGTAGACAGAAAAATGAAACATGAGCAGAGAAAGATAATTATGTTTGTAGACAACTGCTCTGCTCATCCATTTATTGAATTAGAAAATACAAAATTGGTTTTTCTGCCACCAAACACCACAAGCCACCTTCAACCATGTGATGCAGGAATAATACAAAATGTAAAATTAAATTATAGGAAAAAGTTGCTACGACATTTGTTATTCAATATAGAAAATTGTGAAAATGCCATTGAACTTGGAAAAAAAATAACTCTTCTGGATGCAATTTATTTTTTAAATTATTCATGGAACAAGGTAAAAACAGAAACAATAAAAAAATGTTTTGAAAAGTGTGGATTAATTCAATCAAGTGCAGACGAATCAATGTTAGAAGAACCAGCATTGGATGAACCCACAATCACAGAATTACAACCAATTTTAGGATCAATTCCTTTAGAAAAATTTGCAAATTTTGACAATGACCTGCAGACATCTGATGCTATTGACGATGACTGGGAAGACTTAATAATTAAGAAAGCAAAGGGAGATACAAAGACAAGTGATAATAGTGACTCCTCAAGTGAAGATGAAGAGCCTGAAGAATGCATCTCAGCAGTCAGAGCAAAGGATTACATTAATCAATTAAAAAATTTTGCCTTAAGAAATAATAATGAGGAATTATTAAACAATTTGTTTGTTTGTCAGAATTTGGTTGAAGAAATTCACCTGAAAAAACTTGCTATTGCCAAACAAACTTCTATTTGTGATTATTTTAAATAATACTGTACTGTATTTTATGTAATCTATTAAAAAATGTATACATTTCTGCTTAATGTATATACATATTACTAAGCACTGTTTATGTATGTTGTTTTTTTTTTACATTAAATACTTTTAAATTGTTTTCCCTGTTGTTATGATTTTTGCATTATAAGATAGACTTACAATGAGGTCACTAGATAAGAGATTACCCATCAGCAAAGTTACTTTACTCAGTACTTTATCCATAAGAAAATGTGCGTAGCTTTAATGAGAGACCACCTGTTATCTGAGACCACTTTTTGATTGCACTAGAGGTGGTCTCTCAAGACAGGTTTTACTGTATCAGTATTTTGCCATGATCGATAGTGATGACCAAAAATTAAATTCTTTATCAGGACCAAATAAAATTTAGGCTAAATATACAAAATTAAATCTAAAATTCATTAAATAGAAATTCTACTGTATTAATAAAATATCATTTTCTGTATTAAAGATTTGGCCCTTATGATAAGAGAATTGCATGTGCTGGGCTATTTGTAGTCCAACTTTGTCATAATGGCGAGAAGTCAGAAGCTAAATGAAGAGGACTAGGATAGTCTGGGACTTTCAAGGAACTGGTTTCCTTGAAAGTCCCAGAACCTTTAAGGCTTCATTAGACTATACCAGAACCAGAACTTTTAAGGCTTCATTACTAACCAGAACCTTTAAGACTTCATTAGACTATGCCATTGTTGGCTGATCACTAGCATATGGACTTTTTGTCATTATTTTCAAATCTCAAAGTAAAGAAAAACAAACAAAAGTAACAGCCTTATAGACAGGAATAAGAAAAATCTTATAATAAACTTTAATGAAAAATGCTTTTGGTATACACCATCATCAGTTCAAATTCTATAATTTAATGAAAGCAGTTTAAATTCTAATATACCGAAAGCACTTTTCATTAAAGTTTATTATAAGATTTTTCTTATTCCTGTCTATAAGGCTATTATTTTTGTTTATTCATTAGAAGGCAGTGGAATCTCAACTAATTTAAAGAAAAACAAGATTGTCAAATATAAATTATAGCTGGACTGAATAAAGGAAGATGAGAATGAAAATGGAATTATGAATGGAGATTGGATTTGTGTAATATGAATAAACAAGTTAAAAGTTATGAATAAGAGCTTATAAATGAAATTGGCAGTTATAGACTGGATGTGCTGTGTGTGAATGAGATATCTCTAAATGGATGCACATTTGAGCCTGTTAGGGATGCTATTGTGGGAATTGGTCTAGAATAAGAGGCAGTGAATCTCTGTGTAGTGGTATGGGTTATGCTGATGAATAAGGGAATGAAAAAGTGTATGTTAAGAATACAAGTGTGTGAATGATAGAATAATATGGATAATAAAAAACTGGCCTTCTGAAGACCTGGCATTATTCTCATTCACATTAGTCTGCATATGCTCTGTATGTTTCTATATACTTTCATAAATGTCTTTCTCATTTGAACCAAGTTTTGGTTTGAACTGAATGAAATTGGGAAGTAGAAATTAGTGTTGAACATCAAACATCGATGTTTTGATATCAATGTTTGATGTTTTATGAACATCGATGTTCGATGTTTTTTATGCTTATGTAGTAGAATTGACGTTTGGGTTAAGTAATATTACATAATATTTTATAAATGAAATTTTTTATAATTGCGTGATAATTTTATTTAATTTTTTAGTTTTGGGTTAGGAAAATCAAACAATCCATCGGGCGATATTGATTTAATGCTTATATTTGCTATGTGAGACACTTTATTATCATCATTTAATTAATATTCGAATAGCTTTTGGTTTATTTTTTTTATTTCAAAGTATTTATACCTTTGTAGCTCAGTAAGTATGCCTCCAAAAACCTTTGTGGTGACATTTTGCTAAAAATAAAAGTAATTTTGCAACTTGAAAATATTATTCAAAAGAACTGAAAACTAGTGGTAATACCACTAATTTAAGGTATCATTTTGAAAGCAAACATCCATAACTTCTTGGAGTTCAGAAAGATTTGCAGAAGGATGAAAAATGCTATAAAGACACTGACGAAGCATCATTGTCACAACCTTTCTCAGGAAAACAAAGAAAAATATCTGAGACATTTAGGAGCATTGAAGAGTTCAAATCAAGTGATTCAGTAGAAAATAAGGTAAATTAAGCTCTTATGTTTATGGTATGTAAAGGCAATAAGCCATTGAGTATTTGGATGGTGAAGGTTTTCAACATTTCATAAAGACAATAGATACTTATACACAATAGATACGACCGGAACTTCTCGGTTCGGACCCGACCATTCCTGAGGAGTTTCTCTCCTTAACGACGTACTAAAGTTAAAATTATAGTGGAATTCTCGTCTTTCAATCCAATTTAAGATGTTAGTTATTAGGTTTACAAAGGACTCCATAGTTTCAATTAAAGAAAAATTTTTTATTAGTCGTAACACAAAAAAGATTAATGATATTATAACTATTATACAACCTGACAAGTCCCGTCGGATATTTAAAAATTCCATACACAAAAGTCATATAAGTTGAAGAGCAAACTCTTTGGCCGACCAATTCCAATAATACTATCACCAACACCGCCAGTACCAATCTCCGAACGGGACACAAGACCCCCTGGTGTCCAATCTTTTATCACAGACTCCTCCACATTCCAATTTACATAATACAATAAACAAATTATTATTACAATTAATTTAAGCATTTTGAAAAAACAGAATATTAATATTTTAACCTCTTTACAAAAATTGTTAGCGACATATCCTCCTTTACACAAACGTAATTTCAGCATCATGACAAAAGCTTCCGAAGAACATCGTCCACGAGTCCAGCCACACCCCCTCCAACCATCCACTCGACCAGGGAATTCCTTTTTCAATTTAGTTAACACTTTTTTCCACCAATCCTTACACTTTGTACAAAATTCCTTCTCGACCAACGATTAAAAGACTAATTTCTGATAGATATAGTAATATGGTATCCATAGTCAAAAAACAGCTCAAACAGAAATTTTGCTTATTGACAACTGATTTATAGACAGACATCCAGAAGAGGATTTACATTAGTTTGACTATCCACTTTATAGATGAGGAAAGTAAACTATGCAATGTAGCATTGGATGATTTTATATTGGAAGAATGGTATACTAGCGAGTATCTAGCTAATAAACTAAAGCAGTTGATAAAATACTGGGAAATAGATGAGAAATATATCAATACAACTGTTACTGACAATGTACAAAAAAAAACATCGATGTTTTTGGGACCGAGGTTTCTAACATAGATGTTACCTTTCGATGGTTTTATTGATGTAAACATTGATGTTTTCCTATCGGTGTTCAACACTAGTAGAAATATTAAGGCAATTAGAATGAAATACACGATTGCTATTAAATTTCACAACAATGAAAATCTTTATTTCCAATTGAAGTATTACATTGCCAACAGATACTTTGCACCAGCACCAGTTGCTGTACTCTCTTTATGATAGAGAAAATAGAAGTAATCTGCAAAAAATTATTACGGGAATATAATGTGAATGAATGACTGCTTAGAGGAGTGAGAACAATGCATGTTAACAGTTCTTAAACTATGAGAGTGAATGAAGGTATATCAAGTGTGATTTTGCACTCAAGGAAGGAGTGAGGACAGTGAGAGTGATGTTTCCTTGGTTGTTTATTATATATATGGATGAATGTATGAGGGAAGTTGATATGATTGAGTTGGGGGTATGAAAATGGAATGATAGTGTGTGCTATATGTTGATACATTTTTTTCTTCTCTGAGAGTGAAGAAAGTTTGAGAATGTTTGTTGCATAGTTGAATGAAATATGTGAGAAGAAACAGATGAAAATAAATGTATGGAAGACAAAAATATTTGTGTATGAAAAGAATAAACAACATAAGTTGTGAGATTGAACTGAATAGGATTAACCTGGAGCAGGTGAATGAATTTATATATTTGGGAAGTATGTTTGAAATGAGAAGGTTGCATTGATGGTAAGCTTGTGAGAAGAGCAATTGCAGCATTGAAAGTAATAAATGTCATTGAAAGTAACATTTTTTGAAAATAATCACATCTATACTATACTATATATCTATACTATCAATAGAAATAAGAATATGTCAAAGAATAAGAATAATAGGAATAAAGATTGGTTCCCATTATCTGTCATGGAAAGTGGAACGGTCAAAATCACCAGGTATAAATGCAGGGGGCAATTTCTCTTGTGGTTGCTACTGTTGCAATAAGCTATGATTTTCCCAAGATTCTTATGTCATTCCCATGATTCATTTTGTGTAAAATAAAATGGACACTAAAGAATGAAAGGCATTCGCTGTTTATGAAATATTATTATTGTTACATTATTAATTGTAATGTTCATTTCCATTATCATATAAAAATTGATATTGCCTAATTGTTTCCACTAGCATAATCACAATCCAAACATCCTGCCATCTTTACTCAGTCAAAATTGTCAATAATTCAACGTCACAAAATGCATCGATTTCATTGGTGGGCATTACCTCGATGAATTTTACTGTCATGGAAGAGGTGAATTTAGACTGGACGGTAGCAGTTTTTATGCCATAGTACGTCAAAACTGTGTTACTTTCGTCATGTGCATGTTTTCTGCCACAGTTTCACACTAGTGGGAACCAACCTTAAGAATCTGTTAAAGAATGTTAAGATGAAATAACCAAACAAAACAGCCAAACTTCCCCTAGTGGACAAAATCTAAATTAAATTTTTTCTAACGATTATTTTGGAATTAAGGCTATGGTGAAACCATCTGTTGAGTTAATAATTAATTAATTAAATTTAAAATTTAGTACTAACGTGGCACCATCTAGTAATTAATAATTATACTATAATTTTTAAATTAATTTTCCCGAAATAAAATTTTGCCATTACACTGGACTCGAACCGGGATCTTTGGGATAGCGTCTCAACACATTAACCAGTTAGACCATAGCGACCTATGGCAGAATTCTATTTCGAGAAGCTTACATATTGATCACTATGGAGACCTTATCAGACAAAGCTGAAACTTGTGTTCTCAGGCAGACTATCTATGTAGCCACAGGCTCTTTTTGCAAATCTGAGCAGACAGACTTGGCTCAAGTCAGATGATACTCTAATAAACTAAATAGGAGAATAACCATTTTAAATTTGAAATGGTTATTCCCCTAATTAGTGTTTATTAGAGAATGTTAAGATGATTGTGTATTAGTGTATACTGGTTATAAAATTTCAATATTGATTTTATGGGAATGGGATATTGATTTTGTGGTATGGGGTGAAAGACGAAAAAGTATTTGCATGCAGTGGAAATGAGATATTTCAGAAATATAACTGGAGTGATGTGATATGATTTGTATTTTGAATGATAAAGTACAAAAATTGAAGTGAAAAGGAATGCGATAAATGCAGTGTATAAGTCAACTTTTGAAATGATGTAGCTATGGGAGTGAATGAGCTGAAGATCAACTGATCAAATATATGCTGATGTGAATGATAAATGTGAGGAAGGGAAGCCAAAGAAATAATGAAGAGAGCAATTGGATAATTAGCCAAGGATATATAGATTTGAGAGTATGTTTAAGAGATTTATATATATATAAAGAAAAGAATGATTCTGGAAGAAGCTGGTATAGTGTAGTTTCCCTCCTCTCATCACTGAGTATTTCCACATCCTTTTATATGGAGACGTATAGTTTTTAATTATTAATTTTGATTAGTGTAAAGTTTAGCAGATAGTTTTCTAAAAAAAAGTTGTGATTTTAATGTTTATTATTGCTGTTGCAAAAATTTCTGCTTTTTTAAATATTTAATGCCTTATCATCATTATAATAATATAAAATATGGAATTGAATTAAACATAAAAGTAAAAATTTTTGTTTCATTTATAATTGCACAATCAAATATAATTTTCTATAATTTTATATATTGTAAATCAAAAACTACGTAAGTTCAACAATACTTAAATTTGATATACACGAGAGAGTGATTAGAAAATAGAATGATCAAATTAAATTTATTAGCATACTTTAAGCATAAATAAGTAAATTTAAGGCCATAAGCATTATTTTTATAAAAAAGTAACAGTAAATTACTTAATGAATTTTTCATTGACATTTTATGGAAAATCAAGCAAAAATTTAAATATCTATGTATTCACATATCTCTGAAACCGCATAAATCTGGGACCTACTGTAAACACGCACACACACAGAGATAGACATAACACACATGCAGAGACATACATATATACATTTGAATTTAAAAATAATAAATATAGCCAAAAGAAAAAAATTATATTGAAGGCTTGAAAGATTTTTGTATAATCTAAAAAGTATTTATTGATAGTGAACAAATCCAATTAGTATTTTTAAAAAGTATTTTGAAAGTTATTTATGTAAATGTACTTAAATTTCTTAAGATTAAAATGAGAAACAATAAACTTTATAATAAAATCTTTTAAAAATATTTTATTTCAATATCTAAATTATCAATCATTTAAGTTGAATTATTGTTAGAATGAAATAATGTACTGTATATAGCTAAGAAAATATTTTTCCTCCTAAATTTTAATTTTTTTATATTTATTACAAATTCACATTATACACATTATATACTCTTCCATATCTTTATTTTATTGTTTAAGATAAATTATTATTTAAATCAGTAATCAAAAATTCATTTTTATAAAAATATATGTTGTTATTGGAAAAATAACAAATTGTAACAGCATTTCAAGGACTGTGACCTATTTTCCCTTACTTTTTGTCTAGATGCCAAAATAAACTTTTTCAAGATCTTCCTATTTTGACAGTCTACATAGAAAATTCTGGTTGTATAATTAAAGCTACCAAGACTGATTTATTCAAATTCTTTTATTGAAACAAAGAATAATTTTAATTTCAAATGTTATGATTATTATTTGTTTTAATTTTAAAGAATATGATAGTTTAAAATTTTAATTATTAAATTTTATATTATTAAATTGAAATATTTTTGAATCATAATTTATAATATTTAAAAGTTTATTTTATATTACTTTAATAATAATTAGCTGAAGCTGAAAAAACACTGAAAGAAGCAGAATTATTAAAAATGGCACATCAACTTTTAAAGCATTCTAATGATTCAGTGGATATACTTGATAAACTTTTAACTTTATTTGCTATTTTAACTACTTCAGGTAATATATTTTGGTTAAACTTTAAAATTAACATATCAAAACAATTAAATATTTCTAGTTTTATATTAAAAAATATATTTTTATATACGATAGTAAAATGTATTATTAATGCTTTATTTTTTAGAAATGATGAAAATGGAGTTGCAGAAATTAAACATTTATGATGACATAATAACACTAACAGAACATAGCAGTTCACACATTTGTGACAAAGCACAAAAGGCATTAAAATTATTAAAGACTCCTTGAAATTCTGATTACTGAAAAATCTGGAACAATTAAAATATTGAGTGAACCAATTTTAGCATTATTTGGATTGATATTGGACATATATCTATCTTGATTGATATAAGTTTGATACCAGTATCTTATATGCGATTAAATATATATATATATATTATATATAAAAATGTTAAAATTTTTAGAGAGAGAATTTTCTCAAAATATTTGCACATGCTTAGATAATATGAATACATCATTTCTAGAAGTTGCTTGTATAAAAATATGTCACTGAATTTAGTTATTTTATATTTTAATTATCAAATTATTTTTGAAAGAAAATATAGCTTTTGTACAAATCTGCTAAATGTAGTAGGAAAATAGAAAATTACAGACATTTTGGAAAGTAAATAAGATTAAAAAGAAAGTTTTATTACTACATTTCTCTACATCAATTGCATTAAGTGAATCAATTTTATGAAAATTTTTGTGATTTTTTTATGATAAGTTTATAAAGTTGTTAGTTGTATGCCTAAATAAGTATTGTTCTTTAAGGTATGTGCTCCCAAATCAAGTTTTCAAATAATGTGCCTCTGAATTACAAGAAATTTTTTAAAATACTGCCATAAAAATTTAATTGCCGATATCTCTAAAATTATATACAGTATATTAATAATGCTTCAATTTGTCAGGTTAAATTTAATTATTATTATAATGATCATATTTTAATTGAATGGTATTTTTTTTAAGATAATTTAGAATATACTATTAAAAAATTATAAGGTAAATGCATATCAAAACACAAGATAAATATTATTTTCAATTTTTATACCATAATGATATAAAAAATAAAGAATATATTTATAATTCCAGTTTAATTTTTAAGATTATTTTTGCAGTCTGGGTGTCAAATTATTTGACATTGAAAAGTTGAAAAGGAAATATTATTTATTTTTTGTTTATTAGATTTAATTAGCAATTGAAAAAGTTTAATATATTCAGAAAATATATGATGATAGAAAACAAAAAATGTTTCAGTGTTATATTGTATTTTTTGTAACAAACTTACTGGAATGAATAATATATTATCATGAAAATATAAAAGAAAAAGGAATTAAACAAAACTATTTATTATAAAATATAGGCAAGACAGTTATAATCGTTATGTCTAAGATCATAACTGTTATCAAGAAATTGTAAATAATTATGTAAATTATAAATTGTAATAACATATTAATCTGAATGAAAAATACTTATCAAACATTATTAAATAAATTGTAAAACAAAATTTCTTAGATTTTTTTTTTTTTTCAATAAAATATAAAACTAAAAATATATATATAATGGTCCTCACTTGTTGCCTCCACAATATTTTTCATTATATTTAACTAAATCAGTTAAGATAAATTTTTTTAATATTTCCCAAGTTTTATTATATTGCCATTAAAAAGGCTTTGCACTGAAACAATACAGTATCACTGGTTGAAATAGTTGTATGTATAAAATAATAAACACAATTGTTAATAACAACATTTAAGTTTCTCACATCTAACTTTCAATTATGTCCTTGATTAACATTATTCCTTATCATCATTATTTTTTCTGTTAAATTTTCTTTTATACTGATGATCATTGAATATGTGAAATGATGAATAATAAAAAAAAAAACATGCAATTAAAGTAAAATTGTTTAGCTAGTTTTTGTTTCATTCAAAATAAATACTATATATTATATAATGGTTCAATCTTGAACTTTAAATATTCATATTAAAACACAGCTTATAATGTAATTTCAATGTAAGTCACTTTCCAAGAAAATTTTTATGCAGAAATATTTTCAGAACCTACAGGCTTTTTCAGCCATTACTTTAATACAGAAAATCCCAGATTTACATAATGGAATGTTTTGAAGACTTTTATGTATATCAGAGTATAGCCTATAAGAAATATCTCACAAAGATACAACAATAAAAATAGTTGTTGGCCATGTGGTAAAGCAGTCATTTACTACATTGAACCAGGTTCAATTCTTAGTTCTACACTTCCTGTTTTTCAAGAGTGGGTTTCAATTTGATCCATCAAACCCTATCTTTCAACCTTCCTGTTGACACCATCATGAGTGTTAGCCAAGCTGTCATGGATTTTAATAGAAGCCGCTGACTGGTATAGTATATCTCATGCATAATATGGCAGTTTAACTAAAACTTAACTAATATCAACTTCTGCTACTTTGATCTATAGATTTTTCTTGTAATTGCTAAGTAAATATAGATTTTCATAGGTATGATATATGTATGTTGGGGTCTGTCTGTCTATTCTAAACAAACAAATTCAAAATATTCAATAAAGTCATTCAATATAAAAAAAATGAATGGCTTAATATTATATTTGAATATAACAAAATATTAATAGGAACAATTTATAAAATTGTTAAATAAATTTATAAATATATCAGTTATTTCGAACTCTGGAATTCGAAATTGTGATTATTCCCTAATATTGTCATCTTAGTAGTTATATTTAATATTTCTTTAACATTCTTCTAATCTATGTTTGAGATTTCTCTTGGTATAGCTGATAAATATTTCATTATTATTATTCATCCAATTTTAGATGCATCTAAGAAAACATTGTCATTATTCATAATGTCAAAAACCATCCTATATTTTCAGATGAGCAACTTATAATTATTATAATGTTCAATTTTTATCTTATAGCAGAGACTCTAGCACTGCCTGGGCATATTTTAACCCCATGAGTACCTTTGCTGTCTATAGATGCCATGATCTAATTATGCTGTATATCAGTGATATTAATAGACATGAAAACATAAGTGATAAAAAAAAACCATAAAATAGGATTAAGAATCCTGATTTTATTAATCTAGCTATTGCAAATCAGCTTTTTCGTGTTGATTACATGAAAATATCTGTTTTTGATAGTGGTTTCTAATTTATTTTTAGTTGCCAAAATATGTTTTTAAATTATAATTGAACCACTCAATAGAATTTGGATTTTTTTTTTATCCCATCTTGTCAAAATTTTAGGCTAATATATCAAAGCAATTACAATTTAATTTTGATACCTTGATGCCATATCACTTAAAAATCAAATGCCATTCTATAGAATTTTCAAAATTTTAGTTTACATTACTGACAATAGATAGCACCAAGCATTATCCAGTACAGAAGGAACATATGGCTTATCTGCAATGTTTAAGACTTAGTGCCATGTATTGTCAATAATATATATAAATAAAATGCAATATTACATCATGATGACATGATATGATCATCATTATAATATCTATGCTGGTTAAATCAATGTTAAAATTGAAAAACCAATGGATACCAAATGAAAATGGAAAATAAAGGATATGTTTGGAAAGTAGGCAGTTTTCGTTCTTTCTGGAACTTCTTGTTTTTTTTTTAAAAAGCATTTTAAAAATATACCGAAAACTGGGGTGACTTAGGCCCATTAGGGTGGCTTTGGCCCAATTTTGGAAATGTGTTTCTGTTTTAAATTTATCACCAATTTTTAAAGATGTAACAAAAAACAATAAAAATATAAACAAACAAATGTTTTTTATGACATCTTTAAAAATTGGTGATAAAACAGAAACACGTTTCGAAAATTGGGCCAAAGCCACCCTAATGGGCCTAAGTCACCCCAGTTTACTAACCAAATGATCTTACAATCCACAAAGTTTAACAATTTAATCAACAGATGGCATTCTTTGTCAATAGGAAAAGCAAACTTTCCGGGCTAAAGACTTTTAATACACAATCCTGTCAATCAGTTTTTAAATTTTGTGGAATTTTTCATTATTTGTAATTTTTTAATTAATGCTTTTTCTGAAAAGTTACTGTTAATGTCAGTTATTTAAGTTTGATAATCAGAGAGAATCATTCCAAGTTTAGTAGTAGTAGCTTCTGCCATTTAAGAGATTACTTGATGCAAACAACATAATTGTAAATCCTAAATAATCAGGTTCCTCTTATTTGAGATACCTGATCATCTTTCTGTCTTATTTAAAAAAGGAAGCCTTTTAGGTGACCAAAATAAGATCTTAATTGAATATCAAAATTATTTTATATCTATCTATCTATTGCATTATAATGAGTGAAAGATCTAAATACTGAATACTTATAAAAAGTAGGATCAGTTGAATCATAAGGCATAAACACACATTTGTGTCTTATAGACTTGCATATTACATAGTTGTATTGATATACAAATCCATAAAATGAATAGTAGTATCATGCAATTTTTCCATAAGTAATTTAAATGCAATCCTAAGATGCTAAGCATAATCTCTGCTCTACTGCCTGTATATCTATCGTCGGATCAAACTACAGTAGAGCATCAATTATCCGGACGGAATGTCGCTTATCCAAATGTAATTTTCAATTGTGATACACAACAGGTCTTTGCCAATACTCCCACCCTACAATGTATAGGGTGGGAGAAACTAAGCTTCTGTTATGCATGTTGATTGTATGCAGAAACAATTGACAATTAAACTATTGTATATATATCTAATTAATATATTTAATATAATAATAATAATAAATAAAATAATTAGTTATTCTGCCTCATTTGTTTTCTTATGTAAACAATGAAACATATATATTTGAAATTTGTTTTGTATGTTTTACATTGTTTTTTTTCTTATTTTTCTATCAGATTGATTATCCAAAAAAATTGTTTATCCGAACTATCCTTGGTCCCAATTAGTTTGGATAATTGACGCTCTACTGTATATGATGTCTAAGTACGTATGAAACAATTTTATCAAATAAATGTATCTAGAAACAATAAAATTATCATATACCTTACTACTATTCTACAAGAATTTCCAACATAGTCTTCCAATGGAGACATCCCTAGACTCACTAATATATAGAAATTCCTCTTCTAAAAGACAAAATAAGAACTGTTATAAATAAAGTCAGATGTATCTCTGTGGCAAGAAGACTATACCCTGTCTGTATAGATATATACTTAATATAAGATGATAAGAGTTCATACATGCAGACTGAATAATTATATATAGGAATAAAGCATTATTATAAATTATAATAGCATATTTGGAAAATGTTCAACCTAAAGATCATTTAGAAAGTTTTCTAGTGAAGTGACATTATAATCATACTCCATGCTTGCTTCTGATTATTTGCACATTAATTTCTTCTTACAGTTTCAGTAATTCAGTTGTTCTTTAATACAACTGTCATAATTTCCAGAAGGTTCAAAACCTATGAGTCTGTCTTTCCACTCTTTCTCACAATTTCTCACAATTTGAAAAAAATTTACATGAAGGAACATTAAAATTTGTATTTCAATGTTCATGCATTGATTTCATGTGTTATTTCAAACTTCATGTTTATTGAAATGTTATATTATCATCAGACTAACTGAATTACAATTGGCAGAAATTATTTGTTCTTTTCGAATTTATTAAGGTATAAAATCACAATGTCATTTATAAATGTTATGTGGAAATGACATCATATTGAATTGTGACAACATCCTGAATTCAAACAAAATTATTATGTTGTATAATTCATTTTTTATAGTATTTGGAATCAGGTGGCTGATCACAATAACATCATGTTGCCATACAGTGATATCATACTGCTGTCATTCTTTTATTATGTCATCACAACATCTCATAACAAATGCATTTTGTGACATCATCCATTGTTATGTCAGTGTGATGTCACATTGCTATAAATGTGACATCATCCTGAATTTGAACATGACATTTTTGCTGCCATCTCAAAATATCCCACCCTTGGGGCAATCTTAATCCAAGATAGCTTATGTTACCTGTGAAGTTGCAGAAAGTCTCTAGGCCAAATTTGGTCAAGAGAGGTCAAATAGTGTGGGAGCTTTTGCAGAACAGACAGACAAATATTGCATTATATATATATTAAAATAAATATTCTAATATTTGTTTAGAGGATTCTGTTTATACAATTTATACTTATGATGGCTCTTATATTAAGATAAAAACTGAAGAGATAACATGAGTATCCCAAGAATATTTCCAAATGAAAATTTTTATTGGGAAGTGACTGTTCTGTTAGAATGCTTAAGTATCCATAATATAAAACCTCATTTAATATTGTAAATTATTCAGTTAAATCTTCTGTTTCATAACAGAAGAGATTATGTTTCATTTTTTTCATTGCTGCTGTTTTAATTTTTATACTTATATATGATAAAACAAATAAATATTTGTAATAAATTTTATTTTACTACATATAAAAATAAAATATATGTAATACACAAGCTTTTTGAGCAGGGGAAAACTCTTCATTTTCAAACTAAATTCTAAAAAAAAAAAAATGAAGAGTTTTCCCTGCTCAAAGAGCTTGTGTAATACGTATATTTAAGATGTCATAATAGTGATGAGCAGTGTAATAGTCTAGTAGATTAAAAATAAAATTAAAAACATTGCACAATTCCCCTGATTCACAACAATTTATATTTATGATGACAATTGAAGAATGTTTCCAAAAATGTTTTTGTATAGTCTGAAATGAAACAATGAAATATTCAAACCAAATTGCATTTAGATACCTCAGACATAATCTTTTCTTTACTTATACATAATTGACAACATAAAACTTAACTTCAAGTAAAAATATAAAGAAATAATAATTATAGCACAAATTATTATGATATCATGATTAGTATCTTTAATAGTAATCCAACCTTAAACCTTTCTTGGTTATTAGAGTATCCATTAATACTCAAATTCAAAAAAAAACTTGAAAGATTAAATTTTATCATTATCTCCAAAATATCACCGATTCAAGCCAGCTTTTGTCATTTCAGTGCACTAATCCCTATGGATGATCTTGCATGCTGTTGAACTTCAAGGGGCAACTTCTTCCTTACAGGGTTTTTTATACTAGTACGGACAGACATAGACACACAGATACATTAAATTTCATAAATATATACATTAGTGCTCAGAAAAATTGTATCACAATTTCTCATATTTTCTCAAAAGCTGTCATTATTTATCCTTTGGTAGAATGAACAGGAATAGTAAATATAAAATGAATATCAAGCATGCAGTATCACAACTTATTTCATTATAATGTTTTATTTTTAATACAATTAAATAATAAAATTATAATATTTGAATATTAACAAATATAATGAATCTTCAGTGCTATTTGACATGTTGAATAATGTTCAGCATGTAAAGCAACAGATATATTTTTCTTACAAGACATTAGTTGCAAAAATTTAACCATTATAAGACCACTAACCTAAAAAAACAATTAACATGTATCACATATATGTTTTATTTATAGCTATTTATTGAATAATGAAATCACTAATGGTATATTACATCATATAAGAGAGCTTATTGTTGCAGAATGATACAATATGAGCCACTGATGATGCAATATATTACGTGTATTAGAATATACAGGGTGAAGAAAAACTTTGTCGTAATATTTTATGTACTGATAGGGGACCTCAAAACAAGTCGAAAATGTCTAATGAACATATGGTCTAAATGGCATGTTTTCAAGTTGCACCCTTTAGCTGATCACCATCTAGTTTACAAAGTGTCGTGACACTTTGTGTACTCGAAGGCGATTGGGTAGCTTTAAAGGGTTATAACTCAAAAATGATGCCATTTAGACCATATGTTCATTTGACATTTTCGACTTTTTTCGAGGTCCCCTATCAGTACACAAGATTTTACGACAAAGTTTTTCTTCACTCTGTATAACTAAAAAAAGGCAAATGATGCACTACTGAACACAAACAAACAATTATCCAGGTTGGATCTGGTTGCAGATTAACCGAGATTAATCCACAATCCAAAAGAGTTGCTTAATTATCAATATTTTATGATAGATGCAATATGTGAAAGATTTTTAAATGCCCCAGATTCATTTCTTTATTATATCTTAGATGAGTGGCAATCAAATTAAAATTACAGATATTGAAATAATTTCTCACTACAAATAAACAAATTCTTATTTCCTTTTTTTCATTAAATAAATAATAGAACATTTGAATAAAAATATATTAAAAAAAATAAATTGTACAATTTATTTATTTTTTAATATTAAATCCATACTATCCATAATTCCAATTTTTTTTTTTTTTTGAGTATTTTGCAGATTATTCAGGGAATCAGTTATCTGGAGAAATTAATTTCCCAATTACTCTAGTTAATTGAGAGAATACTCTCTCGATTAACTATGTGTAATAATGTATATGTATATACTACAATTACAGCCAATTCTCAAATTGGCCAGGTATTAAATATGCAAAGCATATCATCTGATCTGCCAATATTTTTGTATTTTTTTTATGTATGGGATAAATCCATCAAAATGTGCATTATGGAGAATTCCTGATGTCTTGAAATTATTGTTGAAGTTACTAAATATTAATTGATGATTCATTTCTTTATTAATATTAATAAATTGGACATGCAGTTTAAATTACAAAAATTATGAAAATATTGTAATACAGTACAGAGCCTTCTAAAAATTGCACAAACTGTAAGACATATTACAGATGAGTTTCCAAATGAATCAGATGTTCTGTATATTGCAATTTCCAAGAGACAGTTTTTAAAATAAGTATTTCGCACAATGGAACCATCGATTTGCACTTCCAATCATTTATTGATGGGAGTGAATCATTAATTCTCTAATGCAGTGGTGCCAAACATAGATCTTGCTGAAGGCCATTTGATGATACCTATTGAGAGGTCTGCATAAGAGAGAAAGCAAAATTGAGAATGCTGCCACTAAATATTTAAACTGCTTGCATTCCCAATTGTTTAAACTTTACAAAAAAACTATTCTACAAGAGAATAAAATTTGAAAAAATTTAGATATATAAATAAAGAATTTAGATAGAATTAAAAGTTTATTTATTATTTGATTTAATCAGGTTTTATTATATTATACATTTATGAATTATGCACAGTAGTTAAATTTGTAAAATATATGATGGTTAAAATGTTTGACAATGGAGCTGGCCACAGTGAAAGCCACAAGTTTGGCATGTCTGCTCTATCAGCTAAGAAACTGAATAAATAGCCATCTAGTTTTTTTTGGAAACATTCGTCTGTGGTTAATTTACTTTGATTGATATAATTTTTAGAAGTCGTTCTGAAATAAAGTTATATTTAATGAAACTGGCTAAATATTCGTACCTACATAAATATAATTTTGTAATCAAATTTTTTGCTTTTGTAATGCATTAGTTTTAATTAAATTATTATTTATAGAGTAAAAATTACAACAACAATCTTCTGATTTTGGCTAAAATTTTCTGACAGATCTGTGAACTCTCTGGCCAGAATTCAAAATCAGAATAAAAAAGAAACTTTTCAGATATTGGCCAATTCACAAACTGGCTGGGCATTTTGCGAATTTGTTGATGTTTCAGGGCTTAGCCATAACATATATATTTCATTTTAGCCTCATTTATCATATGTAGCCTTACATTATATTCACTTTACCAAATCAGTATATTACTATATTCTTATATGTGAAATATTAGAATGATAAAAAAAACTGAAGTCCTAAAATCTTTTTAATTTTTAAGAAAAACTTAATTCAGTTAATATATTTTGAGATTTTTATACTTTTCAAGTGATGAACTTCAATATTTAATAAGGGCTGGCCATATTTATTAAAGAAATGTGTTACAAAGTTCATTACTAGAAAAATTATCATACAGACATACCTTGCTTTATGATACCTTGCTAATATGGCACTTCTCAATTATATTCCATGTTTTTATTTTATATCTCAAAATGAAAATTATCTGCAAAATAATACTTAAATATGTTTTATATACCTATTCTAACACAGATAGGCCAGGCTCATAACTATCCTGAAAAACTGAAGGTGTGAGACCCAGAATTGAACCTGATCCTTCAAGGTGATATGTGAATATTTACCATCTGACTGAGTTTTTAGTTATTGTTGTGCACTTAATGAATAATAATGTAAATATGTTTTTAGGCTGTTATATACATTAGCTAATGAAAAAAGCTGTAATTCATTTTACTGCAAAATTTGCTTTACAGCAGTGGTCTGGAATATAACCACCACAATAACAAGGTATGCCTGTATTGGTATTTTTTATTTTTTTAATATTTCGTAAAATTTTATCAATAATTATTAAGTAACTAATTGAATTTAATGAAAAAAATCTAGAGGCTCTTAAATTTTATATTGTTGTTAGGAAGCATCATAATCTGTAAATCTTATTCCTTTAATTTTCTGCTATTAATTCATATTCAGATATTGAAAAGAAAGAAAATTTCTGACAAGCTGTATATCTTATACAGTTTGAATATAATAATTAAAAACAAAGTTAAGTTGATTAATGTAGTATATGCGAAATAAATTTAATTGCTATGCAGTTAGAATTTATTTTTATATATTGCATATATAGTATAATGTTATTGAAACTCAAACAAAATGATTGAATTTATAAGGTACAAATTGCAGATTATTATACTGTTATACTGCTATGATATCATAAATTTATGTAAAATGTTTTCATTTTAACATAAAAATATGATAAATGATGAGCTGTTCAGATTCTGTAAAAATGTTGTATAATCAAAACACAAAACAGGCTCATATACTGAGCGATCTTTTGATCAAATTAAAGCTATTTAAAGGATGAATAATTTTAAATAATAGTATTAATATATTGATAATTAATTAGAGAAAAGTTTTCTTTCGAATGAATTCTAAAGAAAAACAAGAAATATATTTATGTATCAGAGTAATAGTTTCATTCTATTAATAATGATAGGTATTTTTGAAGCATACATTAATTTAGAATAATCTTCATCTAATTCTTAAGAATCAAGAAAAAGTTATTCCAGTTGTGTTTTGAATTATTCAAAAACAATGATAAATTACAACTTTCTATTGTTGTGTTGTTCTATATGTAAATTTATAAAATAGAAATATGTACTAATTTATAAAATATAAGGATGTTACAAGAAATATTGCAAATATGACAAAATTAAGTAAATAGTCGAAATAACTTTCAAGCAAATTTTCAAGAAAATTTGTTTAAATGTAATTTTTCAATTGCTAATTGAAATAACATGAATACATTATTTTTTTGTCATGCAAATTCTATGTTTAAATATTTTTATGGTTTTACATTTTCTGAATATATGTATATAAATAAATTTTTGTTAGAATGTAAGAAACGTTTCATATTAAAATTTCAGTAAATAACAATGTACAGTTGAAGCAACAATGCTGAGTTCAGTCATTTAAAGTGGAAAAAACAACACTAAACAGCAATACTCATAAAATAATATTTTATTTCTGTAGAGAACTTTTCGGCTCATATTACCAGCTATCCTCATTCTTATCAAAATTGCTGACATTTTGATAAGAAGAATAAATTATATTCGGATTCTAATTTGTTCTCATCAAAATGGCTGAAGATAACGTGCTTACATGCCAAAAATGTATTCTTCTTCTCTCAAATTTTATTGTTTGAGTACTGCTGTTCAGTGATGCTTTTTTAAATCATTAATGTAATATATTTTTAAGATTTTTTCCACTTCATAAAAATTCCAAAAAAAGTAGAATAAAAATTAAAATTTGGTAATATTGCTAACCTGACACATCTGTATTATAATCAAAAATATACTAGTAAATACTTCATTTGTAATTATTAATTATTTGAATTTACAAGCCATCAAATTCTCTTCATTATTAATTCTTTAAACTACATCAATTAGTTGGACCACAATACTACTACTTTAACTAAACATGAAAGTTTTCTTAACTTTTTAATTTTTATTTTACAAAAAGTTTCAAAAAAATAATGCATATAAATAGTAAAATCAAATTTCTTAATAATTTGTTTGACGGGCCAAACAATATTGATTTAAAATAAAATAAATATATTATTTTAAATTTTTTTATTTAATTTTATATAATTAATTAATTTCTCAAATTTGTATCATTTTAAGCATTAAAAATTTTTTATTGCATTTTTAAAAAAATTAATAATTTGAGTTTAAAATAGAAAATAATTTGTCTTTTTGTTTAAATACTTAAATTTTACAGATCTTAATAATATGAAACTATAATTAAAACAACATTATTATTAATTTTTGTAAAAAATCATTAAAATGAATTAAAAAATAACAACAACAGTATAATTTAAGCTTTCTCCTCCAAATAATAATTATTTTTATTCTCTGATTTTGTTACTTAAAATCTTTTCTTAAAAAAAAACCAAAACTAAAAGTTTTAAATGTCGGAATCTTTTTAAATTCTTAGAAAAATGATTTTTATTCTCTGATTTTGTTACTTAAAATCTTTTCTTAAAAAAAAAACCAAAACTAAAAGTTTTAAATGTCGGAATCTTTTTAAATTCTTAGAAAAAAGTTTTATATGTAAGAGATTTTGCAGAGAATTTGAACTATGAACTAATTGACCAAACTATGAATTTTTGATTTAATTTGTTTTGGAACTATGAATTTTTTTAATAATACATGGAAGAATTATATTAAGACATATTGTGTTTAAATGTGTCTGAATTATTTATAATATTGTAAGGGCCGCTGAGAGAAATTTTTGGGCCCCACTTAAAAAAGTGCACTTTGGTTTAATAAAAAGCCATATAAAACATTAAGCATTTATTTTAAAAAAAGGCAAACAATAAATTCAAAATTCCATATATTACATACTATGTTATATATGAAAAAATTTATTTTGGTACGACTGCTTTAGGTGCTCTGTCAGCAACCTGTGAACTATTGGACATATTATATGTCACTTCAGATCCGACGGTCGGACCCTTTTCGATGCTGGGCCCGTGACAAAAGTCACAGTTGTCATCCCCTCTCGGCGGCCCTGATATTGTAGCATATAAAATAATTGTTTAATTACTGTAAACATATTGTGTATTTCAGTAATAATATACATATTATTTTTCGATTATTTAATGTGAATTTCATTTAAATATTTTAATTCTGTATTAACTAAAAAATTTTCATTATAAAAAGAGAGATGAAAGTTTTTCCCTCTTTTTGATGATGATAAATTATATTTTAAAATTGTTATTTTTTAATAAGTATTTAAAATGAATTTTTGTACATATAAAGAACAAAAAATGAGTTATGTATAGAATAATGTTATGTTTAGAGCAATATTATTTCATAAAATATAAATTGTTAAAAGTTTAATAAAATCAGTGTAAATACTGTATTTCTATTTATATTCTGTATAGAATATAAATAAATTTCTGGTTCATGATTTTAATATTAGTCTAAGAGTTAAAAGAGTATTTTACCATTGGCCTGGGCAATCTAAATCATCCAATAAGTTGGAAAAAAAAATTAAAAGTATGCTGTAGATAGATAAAATAAAAGATTATGCAGTGAAAAATGCATTATTATTATTATTATATTAAAATAATTTGAGTAGATTAAACAGTTTGTTTATGAATTTTGTTTAAAGGAGCATATTTGCTTGAATATTATGTTATAAAAACTTGAAATTGCAGATTTTCCAGGCCTAATATAATTTAAATAAATATTTATTTCATGTAGCAATTGTGTATAAAATAACTGATACAAATTAATGGAATTATTTTTGGAAAATCATTAATTTAAGATGTCTGCTTATTAAATATGTAACTATTGTACCATTAAATGACAATATAATTATCCAATTGTTTACCAAAACTAAAGAGAAAGACCATAATGTGTGTTCCTAGTAGCAAATGTATTAGATATTAAATTTTCAAAAGTTTTCTAGATTATAACTATTAATATTACTGATTATGTTACTTCATGAAAAACTACATTTTATACTTATTATTACTCCATCAATGTCTTCTCAATGTTAATTAGTGAAATGTTAGGAAAAATATTGTCAGAAGCTTTTCTTACATTTACTGTAAAATGACAAAGAACTTCCAATTAAATATTAATAATTTATTCTCTCTGTTTATTATATATTGAATTTTTTCATGCAATATTTTTTATTTCAGGAATGACAAGAGCTTCTTAAAACTTTAATATAGAAATAGTTGCATTTTGATGTAATATAAAAATTATAAGTATTAACAAAAATGTAATAAAATTACATTGCAGACAATGACACTTTTTATTGAAATTTTAATAAGATAAAAGTATTTTAAATACAAAATCAGAATCCCATCTGCCTTGATGTAAATATGTCTGCCTGTGATTCATTCTTTGCACTGAGTCATGTGGTGTGTCTGAACTGATCCCATATTTAGTAACTAATGCTGTTTTTTTCTGCAGTCACACCCATCAAATACATAAAAAAATAGAAAAAATTAAATCCAAACGATTTATTTTCTTTTAATTTTCCTTTATAAAATTTTTTTAAAAAATTATAGTACTTTTAATTATACAAAAATAAATGTATTTAATATTAAAATTTGTTACTGCTTTAAAAAATTATGAAAAAATTTAGTTAAACAGTTAATAAATTTTTAATTAATAATTTTTTTTATATTCGAAAGTAAATATTTGTATAATGATAATAGTAAAAGCTAAACAAAATTTTTCCATTACCAATCAAGATGCAATTCTTGGCAGATGAAACATGGACGGCTATTCTAATCCTGTCCTTACGACCTCAAAAAATAAGATAAATTGATGCAACTTACTTTATCATAGTATAAAAATGGAAGCATGATTGTGTGTCATAACCGCAACTTACTCATCTCGAGTTATTATCCATCTCCAGTTCAATATTTCATCTCTGAAAACGTTATCTTTTACCTCTTCTCCTAAATGTTCTACATGCTTCAGCAAGAAACACTGTTGTTTACAATTCAGGTAGTAATAATCAAACAGAATCATAAAATAATTTGATTTTATTATTCGTTTCATATTTTTACATTTTAAAAATTTCATAATTTTTTTTTTTACATTTTCTTTATACAAATATTGAATGCGTAATCTGTAATCTTACCTATATTTATTTTTAAATCTTAAATACGTTTGTAAGTAAATACAGTATAGATAACTGCATAATAGATTTTTTTTTCTTTCGTAATTTTTAAATCTTAGTCGATGAGTTCATGTTTTAATGGCTTAAATAGGAGCGGTCATCCGTAAAGTCTGAAGATTCGAATAATCAGTGGATCCATTTAAGTCGAATCAACGTGAAATATAACTTTTTCACTGCATTACACCTTCATACGAATAGAATATTATTTTCGTGGTTATCAGCATATCAATTCAGAGATGATGATAAATTCCTTCACGTTTAGTCAAGGCCGTACTATCAAAATTACAGAATAAAAATCCGTTCATAAAAATCTTAGCGCAACTATTATTTAATAATTAATAATTACATAATTATAACTGCTAAAGTAACTAATTATAAAAGAAAGCATTCGAGAACTTAGCAGAAAGGCAGCTGTCAATACTGAACGTCCTTGAACCTTGACTAGCTGGCCATTTCCACCTGAGTGGACCATGCCAGGTGAGAACCGTCAGCTTGTGAAACTTCTAACCTTGGCCACATTCGTCGACATTGTACCCCTTCCTGTTGATGTATTGATCTTGTTGAGGACAGATGGTGGTCAACAGAATGGACTACTGACCCAGTGAAAAGTGAATCGTCCGTCCACTTCAATTTTAACCTTAACCTAAATTATATTTTGCTTTGTTATTTTCGAAGCTTGATTTGTTAAGCGTAGATATTTAGCAAACCCAACACAGGTATAATTGATTTTCGCTTGATTTCTCTCATTTACATATTAGGGGAGGAACGATTTGATATAATCATATTTCAGGATATTTGGAAAATGTACAGGAAAGTGTGCACAGACGGTTCTTTTGATCTTTCATGTGACTGACTGAGATCTTATCTAGAGTAGACATTTATCAAGAGAGCATAACTGTAGCAATCTTTGCTTTAATATAGCAAAACAAATATCTTGAAACAAGGCTTCGCGTTTAGATAAGTATCTTGAATTTCACGGCGAGTTTCCAAATAAAATTTTTTTTCACGTTTTAAATTTACAAATATTTTATGAATTTTTTTTTTTTAATGTTCAAATAACAATTAATTATCGATTTTAAATACTGTAATCCGTTTCATCCAGTATTTTCTACGTACTGAAGCTTTGAAACCTGCCATGTTAGTCTTCGTTATCATCAAATACTGTCGTTTGCTGCCAATTTTTGGTATATTTTTTATGCGCGTATTATTTAAAAGAATCAAATTGTAATAATTATAATAAATAAAATGCTTATAACTAAATTTATGAATATAAAAAAAATATTTTAAAAAATATTGATTTCAAAAATTTGAAATCAACTGTGAAATTATTTAGATCAACGTTAATCTATTGCAGATAACAAAGTACGATGTCCCCTTTCTACTTTCCCGTTTATTTTATTTTTGTCGTGTGTAAATTCATAGAAATATAATAAATTCGGCGGATATCAGCCAGCGAATAATTTAAAAATTAAACTCTCTTCATAAGTTTTAACCTCTCGTTAAAGGAACAAAATAAGGTAAGTAGAGCAGAAACTGTTCTTAAAGATTAAAATTTTATAAGAATTTTTTTTTTTTTATAAATTTCAAATAAGAACCGCTATTTGAGATCGCAAAATAAAAACTTTTCGCATCTGTGAAAAAAAAAAAAAAAATGAATACTGAAAAGATTTTATTTAATAGAAAAATACTGTGTATCAATTTTCTAAAAGCAGATGTTCATCTTTGGCTCAAGGCCAATTTAAAATTAGGTTAATATGTGCTCTAATTTTTGAGAAGCCTCTGATTTTAATTTTTTTTACTTATTAATTCATAAATCTAAAATGGCGCCGCAATCGCTTTGAGTGATTTGATCTGTTTCCATGTAGACGGATTTTTTTTTTTCTTAAATTCGGCTAGGTTTTTTAAGAATTATGTATTCAATATTTATCCTACAAATTCGAAATGGGGGATTAAAATAGGTGTAAAAAAATTGATACTCGAGATTTTATAAGATCCCAAAAAGTCTTAAATAAATGTGTATTGTTATGGCTTGAAATAATTTAATAGTAACCCTAACACATTATTATTCAAACAATTTAGATTTAATTAAACATTTCGTCGTTATCAGTTACTAGATTTATAAATAGGTATGGCTCGAAATAATTTAATAGTAACCCTAACACATTATTTTTCAAACAATTTAGATTTAATTAAACATTTCGTCGTTATCAGTTACTAGATTTATAAATATACTGCAATGTTAAACCTTTTTCTTCCTTACAATAAATTATCTACAAATTTCCAAAATCAACAAGATTAACTGATAAAAGATTAAACTTTTTAATGAAAATCGAAAGAGGGGAGGAAAAAAATTCCTTAAATTTTATACATATCGAAACTACTATACGTACGGTATAAGATCAAAGGATCCTATCGTGCGAAAAACATATTTTAATTGAAAAAGTCTCGAATAATTAACGAAAATCGGAATTGTCTCTTAAGTAATCTTCGGTGAAGTAAATCTAGAATAGAAATAAAACAGAACTTTGAAGGGAGGAAAGGTGCGTGAAGGGCGGTACCGCTTACGCATCGGTCCGGAACTTTCAGTTTTGACCGCCAGATGACGCATGCACGGCAGGTCGTCGAGCAAGATGGCGGAAGCAGACGAAAGCCGTCGACGTATCCAATGTTTAAAACTGTTTTTCGATGTGAATTAAATATCGACGACTTAATAGGATTAACGACCATCTACGAAACATTTACATTAACGAAAAACATCTCGCACGTGAGAATCATGTGCCGCAAAAGTGAGTAAAATTTTATTTGAAAGTTAAGCCTTACAAAATTAGGGATTTTTTTAAGGGAACCGCGTCTCGTCTATTTACTGGAATTTTTATATTAATAAAATAACAGGACGAAGATACGGACCAGTTTTCTGTCGGTTATACGCTAATTTCGTTACGGATGTAATTGAAAAAGTTCGAAAAGTATTTAGGACGAAATTAGACCTAAATAAAAAAAAGTAAATATCATGGTGAAGTTCCTTGACCGACGAATGGCGTGCACATGTCGGTATAAATCTCGCATTGCCAAAATATATTAATACGGATGTCGGGAATGTTTTTGTTATATAGTCTTCCCACCTTAAATATTACAAACTTTTTTCCTGCGATAATGTTTAATAGACTTTCAGTAATTGACTATCTCTTCACATTTATATAAAATCATTGTAACATGTCTAAAAATTAACATGTTAAGGTATGACGTGTTCGATTTTTTTTTCGTGATTTGTGTTATATTTAAAATGTCTTATCAGAAACTTTGCCGTTAATATACTATATTATTTTATAAATATTCACAATATTTTGTTTTTAACCAAACATTTTTTTTATAGATATAAAAAATGTAACACAGTACTATATAATCTTTGTCTTAATTTATGCGTGACGTATTATACCTATCGTTCGATAATTGGTTGAATGCTTAAATTTTTGCACTGCGCGTGCTATGATGTAATGCGAATGATCTACCAGTCGACTTATCATAGTTATATTGGTATTCGTCTAAATTTCGTCTTAGAATACAGTTTACGTACCGATTTTGATATCTAGATTGGCGAGATCATCGTACGTGACCTATATATAGTCCCGTTTATAATGAAAAAGTTAGGATACCGGAAGAAAGTTGTGATTTCTCTCTTCGTTCGTTCTAATGTAATTGGCAGAGAGACAAATAGGTATGGAGTTATCAAATTAGTTTTATGTTTTAGTTAACATCCGAGAGAAAAATCTAAAGTTTCTTGTGTCGAATCGGTCGGAGTTTGCCAAACATCCTTGAAAGTATCGCAAAGTGAATTGTCAAATGATAACTCAGTCTCACCCATGGCGTAACTGTGCATTCCAAAAATAACAGGAGACAATTAAGGAGTCGAGTTTAGTTCTTACAAAAACAATAGATGAAAGAGGTTCTCATCGTTTCGAGTGCCCCTTTTTTGCATTTGTGTACATTTGCTGCGTAATATCTATAATTAATAACAACAACATAACCACCAACATAACTTTTTCTTTCCATCTACAAAAAAAATTTTAATGCAAGCACAGAATTCATGTATTCGCGTTGTAGTAATCCCTGATTAGAACTTGGTATCTCCTTAAGTTTACATTTTTTGATGACTAACGTAGTAGAATATGCTAGGATCGTTTTTTTTTAATGTAAATTCTCGGTAAAGGATGCAAGAATTTGCAAAAATGTATATTCGGCCAGTACTGTAATTGTATTTTTTCCCCCTCGATATCTGATGGTTACTTGCGTTGTTGCTGTCGTCTCACTATTAACAAGTGGTCTCTGTCTTCGCATCACATGTTGTCTGGGTTTGTCTAGGCTAAATATAGATCAACTGGGGATGAAAAACCTCAACGTCTATACGTGTGGGTGGGGATCTGGCATTCGCTAACTACTATTAGCAGTGGTATTAAGACTGATGGATATGCCCTCATGTTTTAGCACTTTATGGAGAATCAGCCATAATAATATGTTTTACAGACTATTCTGCAGGTAGATTTTTCGTCAGGTCAGTTACTCCTGTTCTTTTTTAGTGGTTTAAAACGAAATCAGTCGCGTGTTTATGTTAAGTTTATATACTGCATTTCGAATTTCATTATTATAAATTATTACGTGATTATTAACGACCTACAAAGATCGAATAACATAAATTCGACTAGTGCGAATTGACGTTTTTTTACTCATTTTTTCAAAATCGATTCAATGTAAATCAGTTGGTCGATATTAGATTTATTTGTATGTACTTAGATAACCGAATTATTTAATTATCCGTCTTACTATGGCTACATTTCATCTTATCACCCTTTTGGTAACTCCCATCAATATAATTTTGTAGTGTAGTGCATGCATATCACTATTTTTAACTTTAGTAGTCTGTCTCCAGTTGCGACAGTATCAACAGCGGGTACAATATTAGTCATTGACAGAGCCTGGAAAAAAGTATTGAATACCTTTCGTTTAGTCCCGAACTGGAATGAAAGAAATATTCTCGATAAGTACATTCCCTACCTCGTACGTGCATTCGGCAAACATTAACTAAGGATAGAAAATTCATCTCATAATTAACAGAAGCCTATATCAGTGTTTCGAGCGAAGTTTTTGAATTTGCTAGCGTATAGTTTGATATCTTTGCACGATCAAAGACAATCTGAATAACAGGTACATAACTATTTCGAGAAGAGAAAAATAGCTCCAAATAGATAATGTAATGAAAGGAACGCAGACGGTGGGGGAAGGGACGTCGACAGTTTCTTCTTTTCTTCACCTCATCTTACTCTTTCTTTATAATTATTCGATTAACATTGTTTGCTGTATTCGTCTAGGTGCTAGCGAGAGATACACCTTCTCTACATAACAATATACGACTATTTTAATCTCTCTTATGGATTTATATTATGTTATGACTACAGTACTCGACTTATAATAAGTAAGTTGACTGACTTAAAATAGTTTTGAATACTGTACGAATAAGATTTGACCGTAGAACAGATGAGTCGTACTGGAAAGACGACTTTGCAGTTTCTTAAGAAAGTTGACAGTTCGAATATTTTGGCGATTCCTTATCTCATTAGCTTAAGCGTATTCCAAGTAGGTTGGTAGCGTAAAGAGAAAAAAGTTGATTTAATTTGGATAAATGCAATCGTTGACTCGTGACCTTTTCGGGTTAGCGACCTAACACGTGTCGAGGTTGGCCGCGTCATGGAATATAGGCCTATATATATTAGTCCCTTCGTCTTTTTTGGTTCATATTTCGTCAGAAAAATTATCTTTCTATAATTTAGAAAAGTTATACACTAATATTTTTCGATCTTTTTTTTATAAAACAGGCCTTAATCTGTAAAAGTTTTTCGTGAAGTACTTAAAAAAAATAATAGTTTATGAAAAATTTCACTCGTCTTTCCGGTTACTTGACGTCATTAAATCGTGAATTCGTGATTTCAATGTTGTTTGATTGCATCAAATAGAAAGACCATGAAATTTTTGAATGTAAACAGTAAAATTACTTGTAAGACTTAAAAAAAAAAAAAAATTTCGATATTCAGTTTGGTTCACATAATCCTAGATTTATCGCATATTAACAATTTTGAAATTCTGAAAATAAGACAAGGAAGCGTGTTTTAATCGATATACACACATTTGACACCGCATAACTAAACTACCATTTTTAAAATTCGGGATTCGGTAAGATTTACAAAAAGTTTGATAAGAAGTGAAAGTTTTCGTTTGGCGAATATTCGTTTTTTTTTTTTTATTTTATCGGTTTTTGTTGGTATTCTCTTTGCACTTCATCGCCCGTAGCTGTGGTCTCCACCCATCACATCCGTGTGGCTTATGTTTGCGGTTTTGAGAATGGATGAACGTAGCGTGCCAATTCATCAATGCTGCTATACGTGGTGTAGATCGTAATGTTTTTCCCAGTAACATAAGCGTTTTGCACGCGGTACAGACTGAGTTGGAAAACGATGAGAAGAATCATCAGAATGTAACAAATTATCGGGAATATCCGTCGATAGACAAAAGCCATACCCTTCCTGAGATTTCCTATCGTCTTCATGCGCGCAAACCAGCCTTTGTTAATACGCTGTAAATAGGAAATGGCGCCCACAGTGACTAAATAACATGTAATATCGACATTTTGGAGGAAATTTGACTGACGTGTGATCGATTAATGTATGAGAAACATTCCTTTTGACAGATTAGCTTTGGATGTGAAGTAATAATCTCCAAATATAATTATTCTCTCGCGTTGTTTTTTATTTCAGGAAAGACATTTCGTTCAAATTCCGTCCAGGAATGCGTATCTGATTTAAATTTTTACTATGGAGATTTAATTATTTCATTATCTTACCTTAGAAATTGTTTATTAAGAATGCGAAAAAATTACGTATGTGAAATATTAACAAAAATTTCAATCTCGTATAACTTTTTAATTAAATTTAACATAAATTTTCTCTCGGTATTATTTAAGAAATGGGCACAAATGTACTCGACAATATAAAAAAACGTTAGGTTGGACGAACAAGCTTTCTCTTATTTTATCGAGGATATAAAGCGCACAATCGACAGTATAATCTGCGCCACGCGAAACTGTTGTTAAAGTTTTTCCTCGTTTCTTAACGCGATCGTGTACAAGTTTTTAGTTTTTTTTCCTTCGAAGTTCTGGCGTTTTCGATGCGGACATTTCGGATATTTAATTTAGCAAAGTCGGGATTGTAAAAAGAAAAGATAGAGTTTTTTTTTCCTTCGAAGTTCTGGCGATTTCGATGCGGACATTTCGGATATTTAATTTAGCAAAGTCGGGATTGTAAAAAGAAAAGAAACTGCTGCTGCGGCGTTAACACGTTGTAGAGAAGTAAGAGCGGATCGCAGCTGTAGATCGCCTGCATATCCCCAAATAACGCACACAAAAGATACCGTTCAGTCTTTTCTTTGGCGGAGACAGGTGAGCACGCGCCTACCACGTGACTGACCGGGTCCCGTTGCTCCCGCCTTAACCGGGTCGTCCTCGGCAGCTGTCAGGCATCTGCGCCCGACTCGAGACAAACATCTGGACATTGCTCCGCGCCAACGATTTTTACTGCCTGTTCCGTAATTATGATAAACACTGACGTATCGCGTGTTGGCGATACGTACCGGCTCACCTCTGGGGGGGGGAAAGTTGTTCGAATCTACCTGGTCCGTCTTTACAGTGAGCGATGGGGACGAAAGATATAATTCGATAATGGTACGAGAATTAGCCATTCGTAAATAAGTAATAATTTCTGCTACAGGTGTGGATTTACGTTTAGCTTTCAACCCGTTGATGGCAGTTAATAGGGTAGGAAAGAAAACGATAGATGTAGACTGGAGAGATGCACGGCAGATGCCAAAGAGATAGAGCAGAAGTTCAATTTCCGTCGCGTGTGCAGAAGTAGGATGTGAATTGTTACAAGCCGGAGTTATTGTGAAGGTGTTGTAAGACAGAATTGAAGCTGCCTACTTCAACCGCACAATGACTGAAAGGAGTGAGAGACCGCATTCGATCACACTCCGCTACCATATGGTGAGATAATCATAATACGTCTCGGATGCACCGGAAATAGCCACGACACGTCGGGCTTCCGTCGACAGTACGTCTAATTTTCGTGGTGGCAGAGGGGAGGCGATCCTGTCCGACGTCGGTCCTTTTCCGAGCGTGAAATCGTCCGGTAGCCGTCATAGCGTGCGGACCATTTTGTTCCGGGTGACAGTACAAGATGTGGGTGTGGTACGCGCCATCCGTTCCGCGCCGGCTATCGTAAACAATACGATTGTCGTCCGATCTATTGTTTCGGTGTAGGTTTAAGAGTACAGAGGTTGCTTCTGTTTCGCTCCGCTCGTCTTCCGCTCGAGTTCGTCGTCTTCTGCAGTCGATGCGATTTTCGAAACCTCATCGCTGTCTTCTCTCTCGCAGCAGCGTAGCATATTCATGGCTGCTCGTTAGGTTTCTTTCGGATACGGTTTTCCTTTCCGAAAGCGAAAAAAAAAAAAAAATGGGTTTAATTTTTCGTTTTTGAAGATTGGGCTAAAACTGTGCGTTTCTAGGATTCAGAAAATAATAATGAAGACGGATGCCGTCATCCGGTTGCGATTCTCTGTCTAGGACTGAAGGGAAAACTGGCAATTAGGCCAGATTGTGTGTCTTTGTTTCGCGAGTCCGGTTCGGATGTGTTACTCGCCATTCCGGACCTTTTCGAATGGAATAACGTTGCCCGCCATCGTACTAAATAATTCGGTTTGTAGGACAGGCCGTTGTGTGTTAACGAACGGAATAGGGCAAAACACGTCACTCGTTAAGCGGCATATAGATTACTAATCGATGATATTTTGCGAAAATAACTTCCTGTCAATCGTGGCTGCTTTCCGGATTATTTCCTATTGCTTTCTTCCAGGAAATAAATGATACAGTTTTCTACGAGTTAAAATGTTCGTTACACTTTTACGTCGGCGAGTAATGAATCAAAGTTACGAATATAGCTGACTTCATCGGATGCACACTAGCTGTCACGTGCACTTGGCCACTAAAATTTAAAGCGTCGGCATTTTCATTCGGTAGTACATTAGTAATCGGACCTCGCTAGATACGTTTGTTCGATTGATAAACACATTAAGATTCAGTAGATGGTTTTTAAGAAAACAGGTATGGTCAGTATAAGATAGACTCTTTATTGTAGAGAATTTAATTCTAATGAACATATTAGTGGAGCGAAATAAGGAAACCAAATATAGTCAGACACTAAATCCGCCTGCTAATTGGTTGAATGAATTGGAATCTAAAGACGAGTCGCGCTTCTTCGCTGTGTCGCAATTTGCCAACGATTGTCCTCCAGAAAAAAGGAAGAGTGACACACCAGATGCCACGCAGTCAACTCTTTAGCTGTCGGGAAAGGGCGCGTGGCTGGCTCGTGCCACCACACAATGCGCCTCCTCACTTTGGGCTCGAGCGTCTAATTGGAACCGACTGCACTCGCTCCGGTCCACTTCCCCTAATCTGGCCATCTGCGGGCATCTCCTCTCCGACTCGAGTGCCGAACAAGATGGATGCCATTTTTTCTTCCTCTTTTTTGTTCTGGTTCGGAATGCACTCTAGTCGGAGATCTTAGTTTTAAATCGGATCGATAGGCAGGAATGGATGGGATTCGACAGCTGGTGCTAAACAGATGTTAGATCTAGCGCACGCGGGACGCCGAGGTTGGAACGAGACGCCACGTGGATGGTTGGCTTCTCCCATCCCCGGACATGGATACCTGGCGAAGAGAGAGAGGGGGGAACCATCTGGCAGCGCGTGCCTATAACTACTAACCGCGCGCCACACCTGCCGGCCGAGTAAACACCGATCCGGACCGGGAAGATGACGGACGCGTTCCTTCTCTCGCCCCTGGCTGGCCGCTGCTCCTTCATAGCCACTTCGCTATTGGCTCGATGACTGGTATAGTTCCAGCTCCGACTCTAATCTCGGTCTCAGTCAGTGGTGAAGCAGCTGCACCACCAGTCGGATGTGCGCCACTCCGTAGGATTACTGATATGACGCGGCGCGGTATCTTGTCTCGTGCTTGTGCCTGTGACAGACGAACTCTGGAGCTAAGGATAGCCACTTTTATTAGACGCTGTATGGAAAACGGTAAGCTTCGTGTTTGTTATCCTTCGTCTTACTTACTCCCTAGTCCGTCTCCTTTATAGGAATGTTACCACGCTGGAAACCATCTACCTTGGTCGTGCAGGTATCACCGGAGATGTAGTTAATGTAATTAAAGTCCGTGACTCAATTCGATTGTACCTTTGATATAATCCAGAGATGGCGAATCTATAGCATGCGTGCTCAAAGTGGAACACTAGAAAATTTTTTAGGCACGCCAGGGATAGTTTTACAGAAATTTAGCCACTTTTGGAACGCGCCTCCCCTGATATAGTCTTTCCACTAACCAAAATCTGGCTCGATATTATGGAGATTGCCCAGTGGAACAGTAACTGTTTTAAGATAACACAGAATGTCTTTTTAGTTGGGTTGTCGTTAGATTGTGCGAGTGACCCTTGAGAGGGGGTGAGCCAGGTGTTGAGACCCGCTTGGCCGATCGACCGTTTCTTAGCCACGACCGGCGGGAACGCCCTGCAGGTTGTGTTCTGTCTGATGTCTTGGCTGCCTCCCCCAGCTAATTAAACATACTAATGATGGGCATCACATCACGTGGAAACCAATTTGACACATCACCGGTAGCACGTGGCTCTGGCCGGCAACTGCGTCCTTTCAGAATTGAAAGGAATATTAAGCTGGATGGTGTCGAAAGTGTCAAAAAATGATGCAGCTGCGACCTGCCTGACCGTTACTATCTGTAGAAGCCACTCTAACGGATAGTATTGTCCGTCGTCTTACTCCCGCGGAGTTGTCAGAAAGGCAACCATGGCTTAACGGTCGGAGGCGTGCTGAGTATTTCCATGGCACGTGCCCTTTTTCTTATTTTCCCCTTCTTCTACGACTTCGGATGTGACATCAACCAGATGTCGTATACTCGTCGCTAACCGTTTTGAAACTATTTCCTTTCCAGTAAGTGGAAGTAATCCCGTCCGTCGTACCCAATTTATAACTCTTTTTTTTGTATGTATGTATGTATGTATGTATAGTAGTTAATATTTGTTACACTCTTCCGACTTTATTATATTTCTACTGACTTTAATCATTTAATTACAGGTCAGAACTGGCTTCTTCGGATGCCACTTCGTACTCCTATCGTTATGCCCAGAACCACGTATCCACCCTTATTATTATTGGTGCTCTTCGCATCTGCACTCTTCAGGATAGCAGGTAGGTGCTGCGCTCCTTTGTAACGTCTTTAGCACGGTCATTTTGCCATCATCCGCGCGTGAAGCGCACGTGAAGTGGGAGGAGTTTCCTGTCACGAAATGGTCAAATGGAGACACCCTCCTATTGATTTTATAGTGAATTTTTTTTTCTTTAATTGGAAATCGGTATAATATACTTTTTTATGATAAAATCGAAATGATGTCTGTGTTATGTGATTAATTATAAGAAAAATTCAGTTGGTATTTTTCGTTAAAAAATGTGATCTTTATCGATATATTTACTCTATACCTTAATCAATTTTTAAAATAATCGAACCATTATATTGCTGTATTCAATTTATACCGGTAGAAAGAGGACGTTCTTTTTATCAGTTGATCTACTTCCCGTACTGTCCAGGAATAATATAATCGTAAGGCTGCCAAGCTATCGGATGATCTATAATCGAGCGACTCCCGAAACAAAGAAGAGAAGAATTAGGAAAGTAAAGAGAGCATGAAGACGCACATTGCGTATAATGGACATTGTCGGAAAGGTATTAAGTCGCAGCTGGTTGGAGTCCGACTAACACCTGTGTTGCTACCCACTTCCCGTTACTACATTAGATATCCGGTTCCTCCCCCGTTTTTCTTCCGGCGTGTAGTAAATGTAATCGGAAGTGGCGCGACATTATAAGTAACTGCGGTCGACTAGCCTCCCCTTTCGATTCAGTCCCCGTTTGTGAGCGAGTAATACGCCTTTCCAACATAAATTAAATTCGAGGGTTGACGCGCAGCTGTAATGGAAAAATGGCATGTGGAAAAAAGATGAATCGAGCACGTGCTCACTCTCACCTCTGATCTCTGTTAACAAATGTCTACGTTCGTCTCTCATCACTCACTTCGTGTCACCCCTTCTCGTTTAGGGCCCATATCCTATCAGGTGTTTGGTCGCGTTCGCCATTTTATCTGTTTCATTAATTTTAATTTATGGATTTTAAAATACATTTAATTTTTAAAATAATTGCGTAGAGAAAATACCAAATTATTTGCAATGCTAGTATTTTTAGCGCATTAAATAAGATCGACTGGTACGTTAGAGTTGAGAACGACCCCTCCCAATCGATCGGCTCTCACGTGACCGTATGCGTTCTTGCGGAACTGGACAGTAGTCAAACTTCCGGAAAGCATCCGACCTTGTTTCCCGTTCCTCTCTATTCAGAACAGATATACTCTCACTGTATTTCCGCTAGTGTCCACCTTACAAGCCTTAGTTGTAGATAGTTGTGTTTTATCTGATTAAAACGTTATAAAATGAATATTAACGATTTTTTTTTTTTTTTTTTGGATTTTTAAATTAATCCATTCGTATATAAAAGTAAAATAGCTAAAGGAGTGCAATTAAAAAAATTAAGAAATATTGAATTTTGTATGAATAAAACTGCAACACAAAAAATACACAAAATTGTGTGTTATATATTTTATTGAATATCATTAGTTTATGTCAGTCAAATCTATTATAAAAAAAATAATAATAATTACATCCTTCTCTTTTTTCCTCTTTTCTCACCTCTTCTGAATGACACTTAATCCTATCCACCTGCTGATTTTAACTGTGACCATTGACTGTAAATCCTTGGTAATTAAAAGTCATTAATTGTTTCTATTATAAAAAAAAATAATAATTATTACATCCTTCTCTTTTTTCCTCTTTTCTCACCTCTTCTGAATGACACTTAATCCTATCCACCTGCTGATTTTAACTGTGACCATTGACTGTAAATCCTTGGTAATTAAAAGTCATTAATTGTTTATTGCTTGCTGCTAGTCACTAGCTCCACTCTCTTATAAATCTGGCAAATTTGCCATATGGTCATCGTTACTGCAAAATATTGTCACGCATGTAGTGTGGTGTATTACGTGGGAAAATGTCACCTGTCTATTATGAACTGGCTTGTGATCAAGTTAGTGGTTAGTAGGACAATAGATAATTCTCATATGTCACCTGTTGTGCCCGATCTAAAGCGTGTCGGCGGGAAATTGCATAATTCCCATTAACTGAGGAGAACTGTGTTTAATGATGCAAATGGTTTCTTTTGCTTGCTGCCATTTATAGTATTTCTAGTTGGGATTTTATAAATGCAGCCTCTTCAGTTCATTTATATATTCCCAAGCTGGATGATAAATTGAGATTGATAAGAGAATTAAGAGAGATAATTTAGAGCAGATGTTTTCTTCCTGCTTTTAATTTATTTTTATTATGTTAATCATATAATTAAAGTGGATATTTCTTGTTATATGATAGAGAATTTTGTAATTGCATTTCAATATTGAACAGTTACCAATATTTTAAATTTAAGTATTAAATCAATTTGTGTTATAAATAATTAAATTATTGCTAGTGATATAATGAATTAAATAATAGTCTTCAATACGAAATTGAAATTCCAATAACTTTATCATAAAACTATTGTTTCGTTTGTAGAATTTCATTCCTAACTCATAAAATTATGAAATTACGCATTATGTAGAATTAGATATCTTATTGGATATTCTTCTTTATCCATGTCAGGCTGTTAATTAGATGATAAAAAAATAAATTATAACCTTTATGCAAAGAATATAATTTGCAATTAGTGATATACAGTTATATAATAAAAGTAATATAAGATCAAAACAAGTAGATATAACATAGTTTAAGGGTTTTTAGTTTAAACTTTAATCTATTTTTTTTTTAAATTGAGTAGAATTAGTCAGCATTTTTAAGGAGATAATGAACAATCATTTTTAGGGTGATAATCAAAAACAAAAAATACTCTAAAACAGATTATTTTTTTCTTTTAAAAAAGAAAAATAAATAAAATTTTTTTTACGAGTTATCAAAAATAAATAACAGAACAATAAATACTTTGGGTAAAATTTGTTGGATTGTGATTTAAGTTTTCATTATTAATATTATTATTTAGATAGGAATATAGAATTACAAGCAGAATAGCAGAATTATGAGCAAAATATAGAAACTAAATAATTTCATTTACTGACTAATTTCAGTTTTGCTGATAACTATGAGAACATTATCGATTAAAAATTTTTATATACATTAATTCCTTCTAGGAAGAATTAGGTTATCTATTTTTATCTTTTATATATCCAATATAAATGAACATGCATTTTATTTTTTATAAATGATTATTGTGATTGCTGTCATGAGTCTTCTAAAATTTAATATTTTTACATTTTAAATATTTATGATTTGGAAAAAAAATATTTGATTTATAAATTAAACAATTAAAAAAAAACTGAATTATTTGTTTTTAATTTTGAATTAATATATAAAAATAATTTACCATTATTCTTTAACAAATTGATTTATGCAAAGAATATAATTTGCAATTAATGATATACAGTTATATAATAAAAGTAATATAAGATATAACATAGTTTAAGGGTTTTTAGTTTAAACTTTAATATATTTTTTTTTTTAAATTGAGTAGAATTAGTCAGCATTTTTAAGGAGATAATGAACAATCATTTTTAGGGTGATAATCAAAAACATAATGTTGTGTATATGTAAAATGAATATATTTATTTTTAATGAAATCATTCATCAAGAGGTGCATCATAATTATAAAATGAATATAATTTTAATTATTTATTATATAAAATAATAATTAAACTTTTCCTGGGAAACAAATGTTTCTAGTTAAAAGATTTTAAAATAAAAATAGCTTTATAATTCAGAATATGACTCATTCCTGGTATATTGCTTACAACTCAGTTTTAAAATTAACAGTGTCATCAAAGAATCTTTATGGCATTGCAACTGAAAAAGCCACTATTAGCATTAAAAAAAAAAAAAAAAAAAATATTTGAATTTTTATTGAGAAGCCACTATTAGCAAAAAAAAAAAAAAAAACAGATATTTGAATTTTTATTGAGAAATAGAATGTCATTATTTTTGATTCTAACAATGATAATTTCAGAGGCTTGTTCATCGCGTTCCACACCCAAACCTCGTCCTCCTACAGCTACAATGAGGCCCAATATAACATTCCAGACGTATACTTGTCCTGAAGATTATGCCAAGTGGTATTGCCTCAATGGCGCTACATGCTTTTTTGTTAGAATTGGAGAATCAATTCTATATAATTGCGAGTATGTTTTTTACCATTTTATCTATATTTTTTCTTGATCTTTATAATCAAATAATTTTTATATTTAAAAAGTACATTATTGTCTAACAATAATTTAAATATTATTATTGTTTTATAGATGTGCAGATGGTTTTGTGGGTCAGCGATGTGAATTTAAAGACTTAGCTGGATCATATCTTCGTAAGTATATCATTATAAACTAAAATTTTTATTTGGTATATTTTATAAACAATGCAAATCAGGAATTTACTATGTAATAGTTTTTTTTTTTTTTTCAAAATTCCTTATTTTAATTCTTGTCAAAAGTATTTAAATATCTACATTAATGGTTCTTAACTTGTATTCTTGCAGAATTTTGAAATATATAAATTCAGAATATCTAACTTATAATTTTTAATAAAAGCTAGCTTATGTTAAAAAGTGCATGTATATTTTTATTTCTAGTTTTAAGACTGAGTCACCTTATATAAATGTTGATTTTGATATTCCACAAAACTTTTTATAATTAAAAGTATTTGATAACTTCAAACAGTTAAGAATCATCGATCTAGATAAAGCAATTAATGTCACTTTTTGATAATTTGTTTAATTAAATTTTTTCTATAGATATTAATTATTAGTTTAACTTATATTATTTATATATTTGGAATTAAAATATAATTATATTATTATATAGCAGTAAGAAAGAGTATTATGATAGAAAGGGCAAGCATTGCAGGTGGAGTCTCTCTTGCTGTTGTTATAATTGTTGTCATATCAATAGTCATTTATGTGTATGTAAGGTGAGTTTTGGCAATTTTTTCTATAAATATTTTAAGATAAAAAAAAATTGATTTGAAATAATATTTCATGATTCTTTTAAAATATTATGAAACTAATTCATATAATTCAATTTGTAAAATTTCATGTTAAAGAGTGAGCCTTATAAATGTTTGTTTTAATATGGAAAATTGGACTATTATATCTTGGCATAAAATTATTTGTGATAATATATAGTAATGAGGTTATATAATCGATAATAGATATGCTAATATAACTTATTAAATCTTAATATCTGTTTACATGCACACACACCACACATTATATATATATATATATATATGATGCACACAAAAACCATTCAACACTGTAAAAATCACAAGAAGTATGGCAGTAAACATTTATTATATATAAAAATATTATATATCTAAATTATCTGTGTACTCATCACCTGAATTTAGACCATTTATCATATCAAGGAATAACTTTTTAATTCTCTTGTCAAATAAATCAATTACCTGTTAGCTCTCTTGTCTGTACTCCCATCTTGAAGTGCTGTGTACTCAACCAGTTTTCCATGTGTTGGAAAAGGTGATAGTCCACAGAGCAAAATTGAGACTGTATGACAGATGATCAAACAAATCCCAGTTAAAATGTTGAAATGGCCAGCATACCATACTTGAAATTTCTCAAGTACAAGTGATACTCAATAACAATGTGGACACTCATTGTTATGCAGAAGAGAATCAGAAATCAGCATACCATACCTTTTGTTGTGAATGACTCTTTGAAGTTTTTGCAGTATCTCACAATACATTTTGGAATTGATTGTGATTCCTTGTGCCTTAAATTTCATGAGCAGTATGATAAATGAATAACTGTGTGTGCTTCCCAATGGTGGGAACATTGATGATAAACATTCATTTTAAATCATTGATTACATGATGCAAATCAATAAATTATTAGTTAAAAACATGATGGCTTGATAGCTACTGACTCACTTTATACTGCTGTATGTGCAATCTTCCATCTGCTTCCCTTTCACTGCTAAAAATTAATAGAAGTTGCTTTCCAAATTTGTCCTTGTATATAAAATATGCATCCATTTAAAAATGGAATAAAAGGGTATATGAGTTAGTTTATCCATCTGACAGCATGCTACATACTTAATAATTATCTTATTTGGTTAAAACTCATATGTTATTAGGGTCACACCAGAGGACCAAGCATATTAAAGAGGATTGACATTGGGTCAATATGAATAAATATTTTTTTTTTTGGACAATATCTTAGATAAAAATTATCCAATATATAAAAAAAATGAATATACAATACTAGAACTCTCTAAGCAATTGATAATATTGAAAATGATCGATATTTGATCATATCAGGCACAATGTTGCATATATTATGTAAATAGTATCCATTTTACTCCCTTTGGGCCCATGCCTTTAGATCAGCCATTCTCAACCTGTGGCCCATCAAGCTTTTACATGCTGTCCAGAACGCACAGTCATGAATTTAATGAAAGTGCAGAATACTTCTCCCACATGCAAAAAAATAAAAATTCTGATATTAAAAATTTTTTTTAAATCTGAAAAAGTTTGAATTTTCCTAATTTGCAAAGTCGTTTTGATGCACTCATAAAATTTTACAATGCATGAAAAAGAATCAGGGAAAAAAATCTTGTGATTTAAGATTCCATGCTTCACCAATACACGCTTTTTTTTTTTATTAATTTTTTTCTGGAAAAAGCTTATCATTTCACGGCACTTTGCCACATATATAAATAAACAATTGAATTTTTAAACATATTTGAAAAGGAAAACTTTTGATAAATTTCTTCATTGTTAGATACTTCAATAAATTCATCTGATTTTAGATTTTTAATTAAGTCATTTATTAAGTTTGTAAATCATGATGAAAGCTGTTTCTGGTGGGCAGCTTTCTTCTTGTTTTATATATACTAAAAAATTTAAAACAAGTTCTCAATAAACAATATTTTTTTCAATACCAATTTGAATTTGTTTTTTTTTTTTTTGTTTGTCTCAAAAATGATGTTTTTTTTTTAATTCTTGCACATCCCCTTGCAATATACTAGCATCCTACAGTTTCTAGAGGCTATGGAATTCACAAATTGAGAAGTCAAGAATTTTTAGAAGTTAGACTATTTTCACGTGTCAGCAACTGGTTGAAGACTGCTGATATAGCATGTTATGGCCCGCTTAATGTAGCAGACAAATATATGTGGCCTAGGGAAAAAAAAAAGGTTGAGAACCACTGCTTTAGACAGAAAGAGGGATTGTGTGCTCCATGATTTTTCTGGGCTGTTAGTATTTCAACTTTGCCATAATGGCCAGAAGTTAGGACTCGATGAATTGGTGCCGGGTTGGTTATCTGAGATCTTTAAAGGGACAGCCCCACCACCAGACTATACCATCATTTAGTTGGTCACCAATATGATGAAATTTTTAATTATGATTTTCAAATCTTAAAGGAAAGAAAAACAGACCATCAAACATAGATTTAAAACTGGACTGGATAAAGGACAAGAAATAAAACAAATATGAAAGGAGATTGGATGTGTGGAATGTGAAATGGAATGAACAAGAACTTGTGAATGAAATGAGTAAATATAGACTGGATATACTCAGTGTGAATGAAACATATTGAGAGAGATGTTTATTTGAGTGTGTAAGGAATGGCATTGTGGAAATATGGTCTGGGGTAAAAGATAATGAGCAAGCAAGAAGTGATGTAGATGTGCTGATGATTGAAAGAACAAAAAAGTGTGTTAGAATACAAATGTGTGAATGACAGAATAATATGGGTAAGGATGAAATTAGGACTACAGAATGTATTTTGATATTGGCGTATGCTCCTGTGGATGGTACAAGTGAAAATGAAAAAGATAAATTCTGGTGTGACTTGAATGATGCAATAAATGAAAGTTATGGTACTGGGTAAGTGATTGTGGCAGGAGATTTAATAGCAAAGCTGGTGTGGAGAGAGATGTAGTGGAAGGATTGGTTTGAAAATATGGTGATCCTAGAATGAATGACAATGGAAGTTCTTTCTTTTGAGATTTGAAAATCATAATTAAAAATTTCATCATATTGGTGATCAACCAAATGATTGTAGTATAGTCTGGTGGTGGGGCTGTCTCTGTTGGAGGTTTGTGCTGAAAGAGAATTATATGTTTCAAATACAGGTAGGCTCGATTAGCACGAATAATTGGTTCCACGAATTTCTCGCGCTAATCGAAGTATTAACTCTATAGAAAATATGGTAATTGGTTCTTGCTTTGTGAGATTCCGGCCATTAGCTAACTTTACAATGAATAACTCTTAAACAGTTAGTGTTAAGTTTATTGTAAATATTTATTTTCATATTTTACATCATTGTTCATCATCTAAATTAATAACTTACCAGGAATTGCGTCTCATATCATCATCAAACCAACCGCCAAATCAAAACTAAAATAGCGAATCGAAAGCGGAAGTTGAGCGCCGCCTGGCCGCCAATTCTGGGACGAGAATTGAGTGAATAGGCCGATTTGCAATTAAGCATTGCAACTTTATTGAATCAGTAAATTAGTTCCAGATAGCATTAATAAGCGAAGTTAATGAACCAATGAGAAATTTTTAACAAGTTTTCTATTTGTTTATTAGCAGAATACGACACCAAAAGATAACAAAAACAAATTTTTTTCACAAGTTTTATTTTAAATAAAGAAATCAGATAATAAACAAAAGAAAATAAATAATATCGGTAGTACAGCAATATAATAGGCAAATAAATTTGTAAAGATATCCTTAATTAAAAAAATTTAACAAAGAATGCTTTTATGTCGCTCAATCACATCCATTTTTTGCTGTAGCGTAATCACTTCTCTTTTTTTCGTTTCCTGTTTTATCATCAAAAGTGTTCTTCCTTTTATCCATTTCGATACTTTTTAAAAGAGAAAATTCTGTACTCTACTGTATGTATACGATAGCAAAGCTAAATAATAGTACAGTAATGTTAAACAGTTAACGGCAAAAAGCCCATCTTTCTGATGTTTCACCCCTTCAAAATCGTGTGACCGTTCTTGGACTGCTCCTCGTCCGGTTTTACTAACCGAAAATTAACGGTAATTTGTTAATTGACATCATAAAAGGAGCTTTGTTAGTAAGACTGATCTGTGTTTACAACTCGCGCTAATCGAATCTTTTCTCGCGCTAACCGAATAACGGTATCAATTTTTTAAATCGCGCTAATCGAATTCGCGCTATTCGAAGTCGCGCTAATCGAGGCCTATCTGTACCTTCTTTAGGCACAAGGCCACCCATCACTATATCTGAAAGAATTGTGAAAGAGATCAGAGGAGTGTGATTAATATTGATTGTATGTGAAAGATTGAGAGGTGGGTTATGGACATAAGAATGATGAGAGGTGAAGAGATAGGCTCAGATCACTATCTGAGGATCTGTAGGATGAATCTATTCAGGGGATTGAGAAATATTAGGACGACAAAAAAGAA
>AYEL01058134.1:0-18023 GCA_000484575.1 Olivierus martensii
TTAATAATAAAATTACATTTTAGGCCTCTTTTTGTTTAGCCTTTTTTTTAATACATCATTAATATCGCAACGATATTAATGATGGTGAAGAGGGCGTTGCCGAAATGCATTTAAGAACCATGGTTAACTGCTTCGTTTGTCTTTTTTAATTTAAAATTATTGAATGTATTAATGGGGTTTTAGTTTTTAAATTTTTATTTGTCAGATCGTTGCGATATTAATGATGTATTAAAAAAAAGGCTAAACAAAAAGAGGCCTAAAATGTAATTTTATTCTTTTTACTGAGTTTATGATGCTCTGCATGAAGGATTTCTTGTAACTATGACTAATTCCTACTGAAATGATGTATTCTAATTCATTCTGGGGATCATGTGGATCTGTGCAATACATTAATGCTCTTCTGTAAAAATATCCGAATGCAGCTTTTTTGCAGGAGACCAGATTGTGGGACAAGTTGGGAATTAAGATTGGTTGGTATGTCAGTTTCCTATAGACTCTCTTCTGGATTTGCTGACTATTAACAGTAACGTTATTAAAATGTCTAAAAAATGAATATTGCTATACTAACAGCTCTTTAACAGGAAATGCTCAGTAAAAAGAAGTTTAGCATGCACACAGACAAACCAGCATGATGCAGCCATTCATTCTGAAGGACACTTACCAGTGTAAATTTTTGTACGTACAACTTAAAAAAATTTAATTTTATAAATAAAATAGCAAAGAAATGTAATACACAGATCACTACTAGAAGAGTACCGACTGTATTTAATTTGGTAAGAAACAACAAAGACCCTTTAAAGAATGTGCAAAGGAATGCTGTCTACAAAATACTGGTGGAAAATGCTAGGACAAAACAGAAATATGCATATATAGGTGTAACAAAAAGAACACCAGCACAGAAAATAGAAGAGCAGGGATAGGAGGGATATATCTAAAGGTAAATTAATAACAGCTTTGTCAGTTGAGGCATCAGATGATTTGCTAATAAGCTGGGACCAAGTAAAGATCGTTAGAAGGCTGAATGCATTAAACCAAGCTACAACTTCAGAAATACTAGAAATCATCACAAGGCATAGTCAGAAAACATTCTGAACAAGAAACCAGTCCAGCAGCTTTCCCCAGCATGGTTGTATGCCATCAAAAATCTGTTTCCTGCTCCGTGCTAATTTTAGTTTCGAATCCCAGGCTGTGTTATTCATTTGTATCTATTTTATTCTCTAAAGCTAAAACTTTGTATTTGTTTTAATAATTAAACAGGAAATGACAGGAAATAAAAATAAAAAAAATAAATATTGTTCTCGCTTTGTTGGTCTTGTCTTAAGGAGAGCCCATATGTTTCCAATGTGAAAACATTAGCAAACTCTAATTTGTGCACGTAACTTGATGAGGGCTATATGCCAAAAACGTTCATTGTGTTTTAATTGTTCTACACTGCAAAAAATGCTCATTTTATAGATGTTTAACTAGTTTGATTAGTATAAGCAGTATAAGATTTATTATAGATTTATTATGAAAGATAATTTTTATTTTTATTTAGCTTTCTAGATAAGATAAGATAAGATTAGATAAGATATATTTGATAAAAGTATTAAAATATAATTATATATTTTAATATCATTACTATTATTAAAGGGTGATCTGTATGACAACAGCACTAATAAATAGGCATATACTACGGTCAAAAATAAACATAAAATGTCTTATAAACATACATCTGAAAAGTCTATTACTGAATTAATTCATGAAATTATAAGAGAAAACAGCATGCAAAAATGAATTATCACAGAAGTTGTTCAAAATGTCAGCCATTTACTTGAATATATGCTTCTGTTTGACAGTATAGAGATCCTTATACATGCTCAAAGATTCCTGCTCTGGGTCTGATAACACTACAGGAACTTGTAATTTATTTCAATAGTTCCATGACATTTGGAATCTCTATTTCATAGATCAGAGATTTTAAATATTCCCACAAAAATAATGCAGTAAGTTAAGGAAAGAAAGACTTTTTTTTAATATTCTATTTGGTACAACATAACCTATTTAAAGATTGCCTTCTTGTCAAACAATCCTGTACAAACTGCTTTTGCATGATAACTCATCTAATAAAACCTTTCTGGACTTATGTTTATAAGATATTTTATACTTATTTTTGACTATAGAATATACCTGTTCATTTGTGTCATTAACTTACAGATCATTATTTTATATATAATAGGTCCTCATTTAATGTTGGTGTTAGGTTTCTGAAAATTACAACATTAACTGAAGCCAAAATCCCCATTGACTTAGCATATAAATTTTCCAAGAGGTGGATTTCATATTCAATCTTGGGTTCTCTGAATGAAAAGCCAAAGTGTTTGCACCCAATAGCATTTGAATATCTTAATTACTGTATAGTTTTAATTAATACAGTCAGACCTCCATATTTCGAAATTGAAGGTGTCTTAGGAAAATTTGATATATAGAAACTTCGTTATATAGAAACCTGAATTTTCTCTAATGTAGTACAGCAGTTAAGTGATATTTTGTCCTTATTGCGTTTTTCACAGCCTCCTGATGGTGCCGATGGTGGCTCACGGTTTGTAAAACTCAAGCTTAAATGATTTGAAAAAGTTTTGGGAAAAATATACAAATGAATTTTTTTAATATTTAAAAATATATATACAGTATATTAATGTATTAAAAGTCTACTGCATGTAATAGATAAATGAAAAATAAGATGGACAAAACATGCATTTATTAAACAATACTGCATGTAATAGATAAATGAAAAATAAGAAGGACAAAACATGCATTTATTAAACAAAATAAGTTGTAACAAGATGTATAAACTGCCTATAACACTAAGACAATAACCAATATAGAGCACTAATGGCAGTAGTGAAGTCACTACTGCCATTAGTGCTCTATATTGGTTATAAACAAAATAAATGAGAATATTGTATTTAATTATCAGATGTAACTGCTGAAGTAATTTCAATACAGATTCCTCATAAAAATGTTCGTATTTATTGAGCGACTCAAAAATATTGTCAGGCACATTTTCTGCAAATGAAAACCCTTGGCGAATCGTTTCAAATGCAGCCATTATTTCTTTTTTTGGAAGGTTTAGGAACTTCTATTTCATCTGCCTCATTGTCTTTATCTTGATTTTCACTATCTTTTATTGAACTTAAAATGTCATCATTCTGCTACGATAATGTCTTCATCCATGTTTAAATATTCATTAAGTGAGATTTTGTCATTTATTATGCCTGTTGACTGTAACTGGTTCCAACATTCCTCAATGCGTGACATTATATTAACTTCTTCCACAACAGATTTTTCAGAGAAGCTGGCTTTTATGAAGCAATTCTGTATTATTATTTCTGCTATGTCATTTTGCCACACTTTTGCTAATTCTGATATACACACTCTGAGATTAATTACATTGTCAATGGGTTGATCATTTTCAAGTACAAAAATTAGTTTCTTGAGAATCTGTTTTTGATAATGCATTTTAAGATTTTTTATTATGCCTTAATCCATTGGTTGTAATTCTGACATTGTGTTTGGAGGAAAAAATACCAGGTTCACATTTGTTAATTTTTTTGTTATAGAAGAAAGATGTGCAGGACAGTTGTCTACACAAAGAACAACTTCTGTCTTGTCATTTTTTTATCAAAATATTATAACCACTTCTCAAATCTCACTTGTCATCCATAATTTCTTATTGTATTCATAGTCAACTTCTAATGACTTCACTCCTTTAAAACATCTTGGCGGCTTGCTTTTACCTATAAGCAAAATTTTAAGTTTTTCTTTTCCAGACATATTGGCACAAAGGACAACAGTTATTCATTCCTTGCTATTTTTACCTCCATAGCATTTATCATCTTTAAAAGTTAGAATCTTATTTGGTAAGCATTTAAAAAAAGTCCAGTTCATCCATGTTAAAAACATTATCAGGCTGATACCCCTGTAAAATTAGATCTCAGATCTAATTTTACAGGGGTATCAATCTGTCTCAGATACACATCCACTTTCTCCAGAAATAACTTTTTCTTTGATTCTGTGACACTTCTTAAGGATACGCATCCACTTTCTCCAGAAATAACATTTTCTTTGATTCCGTGACACTTCTTAAATTTGTCTAACCATCCAGAAATTTGCTTGGAACTACACTTCTTAAATTTGTCTAACCATCCAGAACTTGCTTGGAACTCTTCTGTCCTAAATTCGGTACATATTCCACTGCCTTTTCCTTTATGAGTCATCTCTCACCATCTTCAGCCATTTCAACACTGCTTCGTCCACATCCTCAACACCATCTTCAGCCATTTCAATACTGCTTTGTCCACATCATCATACTTACATATCCTTAATTGTTTTCTGTCAGCTCCTGCAACTTCATGACTTTTTAAAAGAAATTCTTTAGCATTGTTGACACTATACTTTGTGGAATCCCGAATTTCTGTGCAACATCTTTTTTCTCACTCCACAGTCCACATCTTTTAGTGATTCCACTTTTTCCGCAACACTCAACGACTTTCTCTTTGACATGGCAAACGTTTTAGTAGAGCTGAACAAAGACTAACTAAAATCTCTCAATTCAGTTTTGGTTTTGATTTTGAGCCAATTAACGCAAGTAACATACAAAACCGAAACCGAAACAAGCCCTAGATCAATTAACACAAGTAACATACAAAACTGAAACTGAAACAAGCCCTAGAAGTTAACCCTAGAACTAACCCCCTCTATAGTACAAATCGACATATCCATTTTGTTTATTTATTGGCTTTTTCTAGCCAGACCCAATCTAGACTCCTTACCTTATCCTTTTCCCTCACCTCTGAAATTAAAAATTTTGATATATAGAAATTATTTTTGATGTATAGAAAAAACTTTGATATATGGAGAATTTTGATATATGGAGATCCGATTGTATATTGTCAGTTTAGTTATATAGTTTTAATTAATATACAGTTCAGTTAGTGCTCATATAAAATATGGTTATATTGTATAATCTAATTGAAACTATCTAACTATAAACCAATATTCTAAGCCAAACTAACTCCTAGCATAATATTTTAGAACAGGGCTGTCCAATTATAATGAACCTGAGGGCCATAGCTGTGTTTACTAGAGATATGGAGGGCCGCAGTTACAAAAAAGGGGGAGGGGCTTTGATACTTGATACGCTATTGTCTCAACAAATGGAACGCATAAATATAATGTTTTTTGGAAACCAATTTTACCAGATTAACAAACCTTACAACAAAGATCCAGATAAACAAACCTTCCAGATTAACAAACCTTATTACAAAAATTATATTTACCATATTATTATTACAAATTATATTTACCATATTATTACAAACCTTATTACAAAATTATATTTACCAGATTGCATCCAATAAATATATAAACAAAAAGTTATAAAATATAAACAGTTAAAAATTATAAAAATAGTATGTATGTACCTATTTAATTTGATAAATGAGGGCGGGCAGCAGCATTTACAAGGGCTGAATATTTACATCCATTCCTGTTTAGTTATCCACAGAATATATAAAAGAAGAATTTCCAAGGCAGGTTCCGAATCGATTCTTAACAATTTTCATGTTAGAAAATGCACCTTCACACAAATAAGTACTACCAAACGTTTTTATTACTTTCTGACCAAAATCACAAAAGTAAGAAAAATTTTCGTTAAACCAAGCAGTTAACCCATGTGATTTGTTATGAAAAAGTCATTACTGAGTTAACTGCAAAATTAATAATTATTTTAAATTTACACTACGGTGCCACCATCTGTCGGACTAATAGTTATTAATTTAAATTTAGGCTAAGGTGGCACCATTATTATTAATGCAGCTGTAAGTATATAATTATTACTTACAGCTGCATTCGCCAATAATTCCTGTTTAAATATTCACTTGCTACTATTATTATGGGACAGAGGTAGTATAATGAAATAATGAGGAAAGAGGGAAAAAATCCTCCCAGAAATGTAACAGATCATTAAAGAAAGGAGAAGTCATTATTTAGCTCTCTCTTACAATAAATGGATAGATAAATTCTCTCCCATCCAATTCTATCTATCCAACCTGTTCTACCTCGACTTGTGATGGACTCTCATATAGCCATCTCTATTGTACCACTTTTTTTCTGGAAAGGTACTAACTGGTGCAGTCATTTCAATGCCTATCATAAAATAACTGCAGCTTGCAAAGTTTCCTATTTCCTGTTCCCTGTTTGGGCACCAATTGCAAAATTGTGAATTCTAATGAATACCAATAATAATAAACTAAACCTAACAGCCTAACGACTCTGCAGATCCAGAGTTTGGCCTGAGCTCAGATCTTTTACTATGTTCTAAATTAAATATAATTAAATCCAAAACAATCTAAATCAATGCAACCTAGGGGCCGCCTATTGAACAGCCCTGTTTTAGAACAAATACTGCTGTGGCTTCCTAGATAGTTTGCCTGAGAATGCTAGTATAAGCTTACAAGGGGAGGTCGCATCTATCAGGTCCGGGATTTAGACAATTTTTATATATGTTAATCTACAGTCAAAATAAGGAGACACGTGTTCGAGCTTTCCTTCGAATGCGCCTTAGAACATGCAAAATCGGCTTCCAAAAATCTTAATTTTCTGATATCACTACTATATACTATTAAAAATGTTTTGTCCGGAACGTGTGGGCGTGGCCTGATGGTTACGGTATCCGATTGTCATGCAGTTTGTCGTGGGTTCGATTCTTCTTTTTTTTTTTTTTTTAATATAATTAGAAATACGATGTTTTTATTTAAAATTACCATGATACTTTTATTTGAAAGATAATTTTTTTTTTATTTTATAAATAATAATGTTTATAATACGTAGAATTTTCGCATCATCTATATTACAAATAAGCACACAAATAAAGCATTAGTGATAGTTTGAAACCTTCATTTATAAAATAAATACTGTTGACGAGACAATGATATTTATTACTTTTAACAAGTCGCACTGATGTCATATTTCAGCCGGGTGTCTTATTACTGGTTTTCCGCCAAATTATTACCAAAAAGAACTATATTTGGGAACGTTAATCAGATTTGCTTTCCCATAGAAGTAAGAAAATCAAAGTGCAGCTGTAATGCAGCATCCTTTATAAAATGTGCGGAATGCAAGAAATTTTTATGTTTTTCCTGTTTTTACGATAACTATCATCCTAAAACTTGTAATAACAACAGAGATTACTAATTTTAATTTTCTTATACGCTTTATTATTATTTCATTTAAACAGATTTTTTATATAGATTCTAGATTTTTTTATAAATTTTATTTGTGATATTTTTTGTATTGTCCGATTTATCTTTGATAAGTTTTTGTAAACATCACAAGTGGAAAAAAATTAAATTTCATGTCATTTTTGAAGGTTTCAAACTATCACTAATGCTTTATTTGTGTGCTTATTTGTAATATAGATGATGAAAAATTCTATGTATTATAAACGTTATTATTTATAAAAATAAAAAAAAATTATCTTTCAAATAAAAGTATCATGGTAATTTTAAATAAAAACATCGTATTTCTAATTATATTTAAAAAAAAAAAATAAAAAATATTCAAGAATCGAACCCACGACAAACTGCATGACAGTCGGGGACCATAACCATCAGGCCACGCCCACACGTTCTGGACAAGACGTTTTTAATAGTATATAGTAGTGATATTAGAAAATTAAGATTTTTGGAAGCCGATTTTGCATGTTCTAAGGCGCATTCGAAGGAAAGCTCGAACACGTGTCTCCTTATTTTGACTGTAGATTAACATATATAAAAATTATCTAAATCCCGGACCCGATAGATGCGACCTCCCCTTGTTAGTCCAATAAGTTTCCAAATTGATTATTATATAAGCTTCCCAAAATGAAATTCTGCTGAATGCTGCCATAATCTACTGGTAAGACATTGGGACATTATTCCAAAGATCCCAGTTCAATTTTGATGCAATGGCAAAATTTTACTTATGAAAAATTAATTTAAAAATTCTAATCTAATTATTAATTACTATATAGTGCTACCTTAGTCCCCAGATTGAAATAAATTAATTATTAACCATCGATGTTATTAACTCAACAGATAATAGCATCATAACCTTGTTTTAAAAATAATTATTAAAATTATAATTTAATTCTAAAATATTACCTTTCCTTAATGGTTAATTTGGCTTAGAATATTTTGTTTATAAAATACAGTTACCTTGTTTTCTATAATTATAGATTTCCATCTGGTTTTCTCTCTATTATGAAGGAAAATGTAGGAAAACAAGATTTTATTCTATTTTGTTTCATTAATATTTTTAATTTTTTAATTAATTAATTTAATAATTTTTGCTAGCAATGTAATAGCAAAATGATGTTAAGTGAGGCGATATTAAACAAGGACTCATTGTATTTATATATAAGGAGGACAAGAAGATTATCATCAATATAATATTATGATGAATTATATATGATATCAAACATTATATAAATTTATTTATTATTTAGCCTATCTTCTAGATTCTAATTCTATGTAAACCAAATCCATGCTATATGCATCTTCAATGATAATATTATGCTGATAATATTCTATTTATTTCAAAATGTCAATGGCTTTTTCATATAACTGGTTCTGTTGTAATATGTCTTCTCAACAATTCTTGATTCTATTCATTTAACATTAAAATCATACTGTAATCTCTGAATATATATAAATAATGAATATTTTTTATTTCCTTTTTATTCAAATAAACACTTCAACACAGAATAAAAAAAAACATATTCTATTTTAATATTACTATATTTCACATATAATATTTGTATTTTATTTCTGTTAATATATACGTAGTTCATGATGGAATCAGTAATTTCTGTGATCAGTTAGTGCAATTCACATTCATATGTGTCTATGTGCATTAGTTTAATGTATCAGCAGCATTGATTTCCTATCTAATTTTTGGCTTTATGTTCCTTATAAGAAAATATGGCATTTACTAAGAAATTGTTTTGCTATAATAAATATTAGTAGTAGGCAATCAATAAATATAAGATATTTCCAACTTATGACTGTATCAAATTATGATTTTAGGTTCAAACTGAACCCTGAGTACCTATATTATTTGTTTAACTTTAGAACATTACTTAATTTATATTTTGATGAGAAAATTTGAAAATTCGTGCATTATGTATACTGTAACCCTGCTATAAGCAACCCCAAAATAATGAACACCTGCATTTAATGAATGATTTGATATGAAATGGTTGGCCAGCCTATCTACTCTATGTTAAAAATGAAATGTGTAATAAATACTGCTATAATGAACAACTTCTGTTTTACAAACTGATTTTATGACATGTGTTCCATCCAACTTTGATATAATTATTGTCACCTTTGAATTTTGTGTCAAGACTATTATAGTGTTAGTTATAGTGACTGTTGCCATAAAGAGTATAAATAGTGGAAAAATTTGTTATCACTATAGTTGAAGTCAAGAGTTGATGGATTAAACTTGGTAAGTCTCCTGTTGCTATCATCTCCTTTCTTTGATTTATCATGCCAAGGTTCATAACATTGGTGTCAAGCTTTGTACTTTCAGCTGCCTGTATATGGAATTAAATTTTATTTGATGTTCAATACAGTATACTGTATTTTGTAGTGTATTTGGTAATTTGGTGTAATGCAATATCTAGTAAACAAAAAGTTCTGGACTTGGTAACAAAAATTAAAATACTAGATGAAATGATGCCAAAAAAATGATTGCAGATAGTGTGGGACCGAGGATGATAATGACAGGTGTTAGGCCTAAATGTAGTGATAATCAGGATCTGACACCAATTGGGATCGTCGTGTACGATGCCGACAAACAGGCAAGCGGTATGAAGTTAAGGCACAGATAAGGACAGGTAATAATTGTGCTGTTCAGCGAATTGACACAAAGACTACATTCATCGAAGAACAATTTCCTTTATTTAGAGAGAGATCTCCATCACAATACATGTGAATGATGATCTTACAATGAGAGGAGAAATACCTGAATTGTAAGGTATTTAGTTCTCCGGGAAATACAAATTCGGTGGAGGTCGTCAAGACAGTCAATGTTTAGAAATTTCAGTCTTTAGTCTCTTTTTCACAGTCTTTAGTTCTTTTATAAAATTTGAAGACACACACAGGAGAAGACATGAACAGGAAAATCTTGTATCTGGAGAAAGATGGCTTGTTATCTTCACAAAGAACAATATGATCAACAATCTATAGTCAAAAAAGTTAAAGGAAATCATCATAGCACCAGTAAACTACTAGGCAGGGATGGATGAAGTAATAGAGCAGCCGTGAATGAACAAAACTGGAAATAGTGGAACAAGCGAACTCTGTTCTTGTTGGACAAACAAATTCGGGTGGTGGTGGAACAAGCAGATCCAGCGATCGTGGAACAAGCAAACTGGGATGATGGTGGAACAGGCAGATCTGGCAATTGAGGAACACCTTCGATCAAAGGTGCATCGGCATAATATCCGTGACCCTTTTTGACCCTTATTCCCAGATTGAGAACCAAGATGTTTATTTCTCGAACATTTGCCAAGCTAGGTATCCAATTCGCGACTATTTGGCAGACACCTGATATAAACATTCTCAGCGATTTATTGTTATTGTGGATGAAGTTCACGAGCTGATCAAAATACCATTTATAATGTCATCATATTTTGTCGGAATTGTTTGACAGAACTCCTTTTTTTGTTCTTTTTGTTTGACCTATATTTGACTTAATTATTTCTTAATTACATCCAGATTGCCAATCCCCACAATAGAGAGTGCAAATGCCTATGGAATTTTAAAAAGTTCTTTGTCTACAATTTTGAAGAATGAAAAAAAAATTCATGAACAGTAAGCACATGGTATGAAAAGTAGTATAAAACATATTAGTGTTAATCATCCTAATGTTAATGAAAATGTGAGTTTATAGCTACAGCAGATACTTAAATAGCAGATACCAATTTTATTACAACAAAAAGCCTAGAATTTCATTTTTGTGTTGGGTTTAACAGATTTCAAAGCTAGCAATGGTTTGTTAGACTAATTCAAAACTCACAATGGACTTGTTTTTAGAATAGTAATGTGATGTAAGTGCAAGTGTTGATCCAAATAAAGTAGATTGGATAAATGGTATACTACTGAAACTTTGTGCTATGTCCCATGTGATATCTTCAATACTGATGAGAGAAGTTTGTTTTACAAACTAATACTAAACAAAACTTTAGCATTTAAAACAGAAGCATGCAAGAGAAAGAAAAAAAAATCAAAAGGGTTACTGATAATATCACAGTTGAAGACTATATTTATGTAATGAAAATGCTTTAACAGAAATGCTAGTTACTGATGAAGATATTGTGCACAAAATTATAAATGCAAATGTAGGCCAGGTTGGAGATGGAGACATATCTGAGGAAGAAGCTGAAGAGAGTACTACAGAGAACCAACAATACATTGAAAACATTAAAATTCTATTTTGAAAATTCTGGCATTTTTCAGAATGAAACTGTTTTTGACAATCTCCACAAATTTGATAATATAATTACAGATCAGTTGTTAAAGAAATGTAAGTCTTCTGTATTACTGTTCAGGAAAAAAATAATAAGCTTCCTAAATTAAAACTTTCAAACTAATGTGACTTGTTTTATTTTCTGTCAAATTAAATCCATTATTGAACATGAAAATTTATGTTGGTCATATTGCCCTCACAAATTGGTTAAAAATCTCTAGTCATCTTTTTGACAAATGCCCTTTTATAATAAACTCCCTGTATAACAAACTAAAACTTGTGATTTCTTGTAAGTTCATTATAAAGGGGTTACAATATATAATATTTTATTTATATTTGTAAGAGATAATATGATGCATGTTTTATATTTTTATAGTATCAAGAATATATTTTAATTTTAACTGAATTTATGAACAAATTAATGAAGGAAATACATTGTTAAAACTATTTTTGTTCTCCTTAATAAATTTTTTGTACCTGCTAAAGTGCTATGTTTTTATGTTATTGTGGTTTATACTTATCAGGGTGTAGAATATGTTCTTTTTTATAAATTATTATATTAAAATAAAAAACTTTTTTAGATTAAAAACAAATATATTTTTAAATTTTAAATAATTACATTTACAAAGTCGTTTATATGCCTTTGCCCATGTATCTCTATGTTCTGAAGTCAATACTCCAATGGGTTTCTTTGGAAACTTTGACTGAGCCATAACTAATTCTAATTGAGATAAAATTTGGCTTTCATTTAATGGTGCTCCATCATTACCAAATACATTTACCTGAAAATACTTTCAAAAGAATTCAGAATTTATTAGCAATATTACATATAAATTAATCTGATCTATTAGATAAAACAGAAATGAAAAAAAAATCTATTTAAAGAATATTTGTTAGAGTTGACTGATACATTCATTTTTAGTGATACTTTATTATTATATAGTTAACAAATTTATGTAAATCAAACTTATTTTTATAATGAATAGAATGATAGAGAAGCTTTTAGATTTCACATAACATAATTTGAACCAAAATAATTAAATTTAAGCTCATATAGTAGGAAAAACAGTTTTATCAGAGTATAATGTTTTCAATCTTCATAGACAGTCTCTATGAAGGCTAAAAATATTATATCCTAATAAAACTGCTACTCTGACAAATTACTGAGAGTTAGAAATGCAGATTTTTTAGCTTTGTTTACAGAAAACATCACATACATTATCAAATATTACAACATGGCAGCATTCAGAACAATAAAATTATTTAAAATGACAATAAAATAAATTATTTTTATACAATTTATGTGTATATATATGCACACACAAACATATATATACACACACACACCAGACCTGGGCATTATTTAAATAAAAATTTATTTAAATACTTTTTCAAATAATTTTCCCAATTTTAAAATGTACTGCGGCTTAAATTCGAAGTAATACAGTATTACCTCGTAGTATTATTTTATTGTCTCTTCTTTTTAAAATGTACTGTGGCTTAAATTCGAAGTAATACAGTATTACCTCGTAGTATTATTTTATTGTCTCTTCTTTGTTGGTATTGTTAATGTATTACAATACATTACATTATAGTACTATATTAATTAAGTATAATACAATATTGTATAATATTTTTTGCTATTTATACAGTATACTGTAATACATTATACAATATAGGTTTGTTTACATACATTGTTTGCACAATGTGAAATTCGCATAATGTCCTATTGTATAGAATATGTTCAGGACATTAAGCATTGCATATCTGTATAGGCAATTTTTACATTCTTATTTTATGTCATAACTATTAATTTCTTTTTTGAACTTTAGAATGTATTGCAATTTGAACAGTTTTTAAAAAATAACATTTTCAATATTCTTAATTTGTAAAAGTTTTTCTATCTAAATATTTGTATTTCTGTTTGTCATGCTGATTATGATTGTATTATGACCAAAAATGTTTTGTTTAATAAAGAATTATTTTTACTGCTCAATCAGTGCTAAATTAATGGTATTTTAGAATTTAAACAGTTAGAATACTTCATGATCAATTCATGAAGTATTAAAGTGCATTCTCAAAGCAAAAATAATCTGAATAAAAATATGAAACTCAAGTCTTTTTCAGTTTAGTAATATGAAAAACAATATTGTATCAGCGTGTCATATGGGTCATTCCATGTCAAGTGGCCTAATTTTGAAGAACTTCAATATTCAAAACTGAAAAACCATTATTCTTGTAGTTCAAAATCTGCTTTTTCCAATAGTATCAGAAAAAATTAAATTCAGTGTGTCAATGTTCTTAAACATTGGTCAAATTTGACCTTATGATCTTTAATAACAAAATTTTTGAATTTAGCACAAAAAATTGAACAAGCTTATAGAGATTCAGAGTGCTATGTGACAACTGTACTTAAAACTTTGAAAATTATTTATGATATAATTTGCAATACACAGATGATCTTCATAAGAAAGACTGTGGTGTCTCAACCACACCATATCTTGAACTGAAATTTTGCAGTTTTCTCTGAAACCTGTATATATGTTGTCAGACCAAGTTTCAGCAAAATTGACATGGAAACCCATATAAAGTAATTTATCAATATTATTTATTAGTCAGTTATATTGAGGTTTACTAGTCTCATACTGAGACTTATAAGATTACTGTGCTGTTATCTGATTGTGTGTGTTCCTCTAATAACTTTTGAATTAATAAGCAGATTTTCGTGACATTTATAATTCACCATTAAAAGTAACCTTAATGCCACATTGTTTAACCTACTAACTTTAGCTATTTAGTAATCTCAGATGTTGATAAATTATGTACAAGTGTAATGCACTTATACATAATCAAAAGTAGATTAATCCATGTGCAATAATCTGATGAATCAAAAGTATATTAGACCATTTCACATGGACCAAAGTAGTTTTGCATGGATTCTTATGCAATTTACAAGCAAACAAATTCATGTGCAATGATTTTAAATAGCAAATTATGCAATTAATATGCAAATTATGACTGAAGAATATTAAGATATCATGTAGTTATTTCAAAATTTTCATAAATTTATTGAAATATTAACATTATTATTGATAATTTATATTTATTGGTATGTTTTTTGTTAATTTCAATAATTTTTAATTCAATATTTTATAAATTTTCAAATTTATATCAAAAAACTTAATAAAAACAAATAAAAAAAAATCATCTCCTCTTATATATAAACAGCTATAATATTCTTTACTTTGCTTTTATTGGACTCCCAATGATTGACTGCCATTCCATTCCCTATACCACATTTCCCAAGTATAATAAACTTAGTAGGAAAAGTGCAGGAAAGGAGTGGTGGCAATAAAATAATAAAAGTATTACATCCTTTTTAATGGCAGATCTTTGTTTATATTAGTATTTTCTCATATTTTGACAAAAATGTAATGAAAATGAAGTAAAAATTAATGATTAATAATAAAATATTGCCTACTTTAATAGAATTAAACAAAATTTTGGTATTATTTTGTGAGACCCGCGGGGGGTAGGCGCTGTTAAAATTGTCGGGATTTTCGTCAAATCATTGTGTTTGGCGCGCGGATCCGTGACACAAAGGTCCAGGATTAGGAATTGACTTGAATGGCAAATTTATAACAAATAAAAAGAATTTAATTAATAATATAAAAAGCGTAAAGCGATTAACAAATGCATAGCGATGATCTGAATTAAAGCTAATACAATAAATTGATTTGTTAAACCAATATCTAAACATTTTTCTAGAGAGAGAGTTCTGCAATCCACACACACACCTGGAAGAGAAAGAGGGAGAACATTCAATCATACTTCACATTATCCTATTTTAGCAGTACACTTAACACTAAATGTTCAAAGTTCTTATTGACCACACAAACACTAAAGTCCACCAGTCCTTGTCATTGTCCATCATCATCCATTTCCATCGGCTGTCGTCCTGTCGGGACGATTTTCCTTCCGCCATGAACTTTACATCTTGATGGTTGTCTCGTCCTTTTTATCAAACTGTTTCTTCTCTGATTGATTTCTTCATCCTCTTCAAGACTGACTTCCCCCTCCTTGATTTTATATTGTTTTTAAACAAGGAAGTTTCCCATGGTCAGCATAGAACTTTCCCATACAAGGTCAGAAATATCAAGCAAGGGAAGATCCTTTGTTTTTGATTATTAATTTTAGTTATCTATTTAATTTAAGTTAATAAATACTTTTCTTTTGTTTTGAAATAAATATTTTGAATTTTACAATTACAAAAAAATCACTGGGGTCTTCGGACCACACAAACACTAAAGTCCACCAGTCCTTGTCATTGTCCATCATCATCCATTTCCATCGGCTGTCGTCCTGTCGGGACGATTTTCCTTCCGCCATGAACTTTACATCTTGATGGTTGTCTCGTCCTTTTTATCAAACTGTTTCTTCTCTGATTGATTTCTTCATCCTCTTCAAGACTGACTTCCCCCTCCTTGATTTTATATTGTTTTTAAACAAGGAAGTTTCCCATGGTCAACATAGAACTTTCCCATACAAGGTCAGAAATATCAAGCAAGGGAAGGTCCTTTGTTTTTGATTATTAATTTTAGTTATCTATTTAATTTAAGTTAATAAATACTTTTCTTTTGTTTTGAAATAAATATTTTGAATTTTACAATTACAAAAAAATCACTGGGGTCTTTGGATCCTCACAATTTATATTTTTCAAATTTTAAGATTTTAACAGATCAATGTTTATTTACACCAACTGCTTAACCCTATCTGAATATACTAATTCCCAAAATGCAGGTGAAGAGGAGTGTAAAGGAGGCTGGTGAGAGGAAGGAGAGGCATGGACGAGAGTGTAGTAGGTTTGTGTCAGTACCTTTCCACCTTAGGAACGTAGGAATGGTGAAGGGGGTGGTAAGAAGAAAAGGAGCGCGTTTGCAAACGTTTTTTCCCACCGGAGGGGGGACTCGGGAAGACCTGAAACGCCCGATTTCGATATCATTACGTTGCTGTCGTCCGGCCGAGGCGAACGAGCCCACCGGCGCCGAAATAGGCCGAATTTCTCGCCCGCCGCGTCCAAAAAAGGGCCGCCATCCAACCAGAAGCTGGCTATTTCCTTATTATTATATTTAGAAAATATATATATATTTAGCCATTTTATACGACGATCGGTTAATTGCGATAAGATCGCTCTAACTACGAAATCGCTGAATTGTCGGTAAAACTGATTTCGCGACAGCTTTTTCTACCAGGTACTAAGTCTAGTCCGATTCGGCCGGCGAGTTTTCGTAAGCTCTCTTTCGGTAGATGTTCAATCCCCCCCTTTTTTTTAGTGGATAACAACGAATCCTAAGTTAGGATATTTGGACGAGCGATATCGTTCGTTTTAATATATTTAAACCGGCGTTTTAGTAATAATATCTTTTAGTTACCCTAACGATAATATAGTATAAATTATCCCGATTTTTAAACGAACGTATTTTATAACAAATTAAAAAATTTTAAAGTAATCGAATTTTTTTTTTTTATTTTTTTGAAATCACGGATATCCCGCCGTGTTTCGGAGGAATTACTTTCGATTATTTTATTTTATTTCTTTAAAATAGATTACGATAATAAATATTTCATATACATCCGTCGAAAGAACGAAGAAGGAAAAGTTAATATTCTTCGATCTGTTAATTAATATTAACATACGAGGCCCGATCTAGCGCCATCTCTTATCCGGCGACCGAAGTTGGATTTTTCGGTAATTACTAACATAAAAAAATACCTGGTTAGAAAATGATAAATTTTAATCGCGTTTCAGAGATATTCATTTATTAAATTAATTTCTTTTGACGCTTTCGTAATCACAGATTACTAATATACAGATGGGACACTTCCTATACTTTCAATGGTAACTTTCAACATGACGTAGTCATGTAAGGAACCAATCACATTGCTTAGAACAGAACGTAACATAGACGGTGCTACTAACAGTTAAACGTCATCAACAAAGCCAGGATATGACATCACAAAAATGGCTGTACTTCCTATATACAGTAATCGTTATTGTGAATACTACTTTCTTGATTTATTTCCGATTTTAAGAAGTTAAATGTATTTTTAAAAACAAAACGTTGATTTTTAATCGTGTTTTAGACTTTATACATTCGAAATATTTATAATACAAATTTGATAACAATTTCTTTCCGAATTGTTAAACATTAATGAAACCTGTGTGTTTATATAAATATATTCTATTTTCAAGCTTCAGAAAACAACGTATATTATATTAATATAATTTTATTGAAAATTTATATTTGTACAAACTGAAGTTATATATCAAAAATATATTAATGATATTAAATAATAATAATGAAAACATTTCAAAATAACTAATATACAATACATTTACTAAGCATAAGCGGATGAGTTCTCTCACTTAATAAAAAATACGTTGTATAATAATATAAATTCCAATC
>AYEL01058138.1:0-29857 GCA_000484575.1 Olivierus martensii
TTTTTTTTTTTTTTCAAGTGAAGAACAAGTCTGATCTATTTATTTCCATCTTAAATGCACTTGCTAATCTATTGCAGTTACGGCCAATCCATAATTGATTCCTAACTGGGCTGATATCATACATCCAGTAGAGGAATTCAGCAAGTGAAGAACAAGTCTGATTTATTTATTTCCATCTTAAATGCACTTGCTAATCTATTGCAGTTATGGCCAATCCATAATTGATTCCTAACTGGGCTGATATCATACATCCAGTAGAGGAATTCAGCTGGTTTTCATTGGTTTGGCAGAACTGATATCTAATTTTTTGTAAAGTTTGGTGAACCAGTTGTTAAAATGGCACTTGTAATCAGCATTCTCCCAATATGGAAATCGCAAATTTACATTCCTTATTCTTTTTTAATGTTCATCTGGGCAACAGTATATTCTAAGTGTCATAGTACAGTAATGTTCATTCTGTCCATAGATGAAAAATATTAGATGGAACTATGCTTATAATATTTACTGATTCATTTCATAAAACTCATTATAACTTTGAAGAAATACTACAGTAACATATATGAAATAATAACTCTCTTTGGGTTATCATTTTTTTTATACTTAAAATGGTTATTAGAGCAGCGAACTGGTTGTTAAATTATTTGAATTCCACCACTGCATGCATCGCATATTTGATGGCCTAAAACATCAAAATAACTAAATTAATCTGATTATTTATTTATTTATTTATTTATTTAATAATCTCTCAGTATACAATGAAGTACAGTAAGAGCCCCCCAAAATACAAATAACCCAACGATGAAAAAGAACAATATACAAATACAAATAAACAAACAAACAAACAAGCAAACAGCGGATTTACTGATGATACAAATTATAATTAGTAGCAGCTCTTAAGAAGAACGATCCTATTCTTTTCTATAAGAAATAAATATCAAATGGAAATTATCAATATATAATCAAGTCAATTTCTTCTATATTAATTTTAAAATTATCACAATTTTATTATTTTAAAAATTATGTTGAATTATTATAGATGTAAGATGTGGTATTTAAGAAATTTTGCTATTATCAAGAAGAGTTGTAAACTATTTAAAAACATTACAGCTCAACCCAGCAGATTAAGAAAAGAATATCTTCCTGTTAATGAAGTTTCATTTCATAAGCAGAAGAAAAATATTTCACTTTCTAAAGCAAATATTGATAAAACTGTTAATGTACAAACTATTCAAGTAAGTATAGAAGAAAATAGTTTAAACAATTTCTTTAATATTATAGTAAAATAATAATAATAATAGATGGTGTATATTATCATTGATTATACAGTTTATTATATATTGTTGCATGAATACCCTTCTTCTGGGAGCACCAGAGGGTCCGCATTCCGCTCACCATTTAAATTATGTGTAAAAATTAATTGTATCTTACTACAATAATAATAATAATGACAAAATGCAAAATACGCCAGCGCCTTTTGGTATCCTAAGTGGGCGCTCAGCTCAGTCGTATCTTGAGCCGGCCCTGGATATGAGATTGGAAATTATTGTAATATTAGAATAATTAGCAGTGTAAGTTGTTTCTAAATAGATTGATTTACCTACAGCAGCTGAGAGAACCAAGAACATTCACATACATCACAATTGTCAGCCTCAAACAAATTGATCGAATGTAGTTAGTAATATTAGCTGTCACTTTGTGGAAATGATTCATCATGGAGAATAGAAACAATTTATACATAAATACTTATTTTCACAACCCAGGATTTGAATACAATATCATATTAAGGTAAATTACCTTAGATTTCACCCGAAATCTAAGGTAATTTACCTTAATATGATATTCTCTTCTCTTAATATGATATTACCTTAATATGATATTACCTTAATATGATATTACCTTAATATGATATTGTTTTCTGATCTCCATGATGAAATGTGCTCGATTTACAAGAGCTAAAATTAGCTGGTCATGTGTTATATGATTGGTGTTGTGCACATAGATTTCTAGTGATGTGTAATATTGTAACACAATGTAACTTTAGGTAGAGATAAATAGGAAAAATATTTAAAAGATACATTGTGAGTAGTACATTTATTTTTATTGTGGGTATTACTGGATTCAAGGAGCCGATTTTCCCGATTTCCCGAGAAATTTTCTCGGGATTTGGGAACGGGAAAATGAAAAAATTCCCGGGAACGGGCGGGAAGGAATTCCCGCCTGGAAACACTAGTATCAGATGTGATATCTGAAAGGTTTATAAATGTCCCAGATTTTTATCTTTATCATTTCTTAGATAATTAGTAATCAAAATTAAAATTAATTAATTTAAAAATTTAAATTTTGCAATAATATGATTTCCAATGTGTTTATAATTTTCAGTTATTCTTATGATATTTAATTTATTGTAATATTAAGCATAATAATAATTATATATTTGTTTATAAATTAGGTCACACAGCTTTTACTGTATTCCTGTTCAAATATCAAATTTTATAAATTATCTAATTATCATGTTTACTTCTCCTTTTTTTCTCATCTTAAGATTTAAAAAGAAAATTAAATGAAAAAATATTTGTGTAATTTTCCTGTTTTGATTTTTATTAAAATGTATAGTTCCTAGAACAAGTCAATGAAATTTTAGGAGAAAATTTTCAAACATTTTGAAATTTTATAAAACCATTATTCAAATAGGAAATAAAAAAATGAGAATTAAAATTCAAAATGTACAAAGAAAGTTTTGTTGCAACAAAAACTAAATGGAAATGCTGGCAATCAATAATGATGACTAGAAATGCAGATCAATATTCTGTTTCATTAATTTGTTATTGTATTATATTTTTGTAGATAGTGATACAATATTGTTTATTTATTAATTAAAAATCAAGTTTTAATCAATTAATTTGTTTCTAATATAATAAATCACTGGCAAAATTTAAAATAGTGAACCCTTTGCTGAATCATTTTTTTTACTGAATTGTTTGTTTTCCATGTAAATAATCATAAAATGCAATTTTAAACATTGATTAATATTTATAAAAGTGATTAAATTTTTATAATATATAAATTACATACCAAGAAAATATTATATTTTCTCAGATGCATTTTTGACAGGAGTTTATAAATGCAATATAAATTTTCTATTGGTCATATAATGTATAATATTATTAAAACAACATAAAATTTGTTTGTCATATAATGCATATTATTATAAAAAAAAAGTATTCATGCAATACATAATAATATAAAACATTATGTATTGTATGAGTAATTTGTTATTTTTATAATAATATGCTTTAATATGACAAACAAATTTTATGTTGCATTTATAAACTTGATTCAAACATATCCAGGAAAATACAATATTTTCTTAATATTGTAATTTGTTTAAATCAGAAGAAAATCACTTTTATAAATATTAAACATTATTTAAAATTGCATTTTATAATTATTGAATGTGGAAAACTAAAAGAAATTCAACAGAAAATCTATCTTGAATCTGGATAGTGCTAGAACAGTAAATAAGATGAAAAACTTTTAGTAAAGAATGTTATCATATAAATTAACTTTTATTTTAGAAGTCATTTATTTCATTTTTATTGTTAAATTTTAAGCAAAATAATTAATGTTTTGTTTATTTAAAAATGAAATATTAATTAATTTAATTTAATTTGCTTATTCAAATTATTTTCATTTATTTAAAGATGAAAATACGGATGCTCCTCAAGTTAAGAACATTTGTACTTATGAATGCAAAATTTCAAAAAATCTTCAAGAATTTTAAACATTTTGATAACAGAATAGTTTAACAACCAATATAATGTAAAATTACACATTTAGTTGACATATTACTGAAATATTTCAAGATGGCTATGATTACATCAAAAAACTCTGTTTATAATTAGAACTTTTCATTCAAATCTGTGAAATAAGAAACTTCTGATTGATTTAATTGTGAGTTATATTACAAAATACATACTTATAGTACTGAAATAACTTTATATTATTATATAAAGTTATTTCAGTACCTTTTGGAGAAAAAATAATAGTATCTAAGTTGTGAACAAAACTTATGTATGAATTAAATTCTTAACTTGAGGCATATGTACATAGAATTTCTTTTAGTATAATAACATATTAAAATAACAAAGAAAATATTTTTTATTAATTCAAATAAAGATTTAATTCCAATAATAATAATAATGAATATTGCAGTGAACCTCTGTTCAAATACTGAAGACAAACTTCAAATTTATCGAGAAAATTTTGAAAAAGCATATATTGAAGCGACGGAATCATTTTATCGAGCTAAAGCACCACAAATTTTAGAAGCTAATGGTGTACAAAATTATATGAGATATGCAGATCAAAAATTAAAAGAGGAAGAACAGAGGGCATCAAAATATTTGGAATCATATTTTGGATCTGTACAAGCAGTAAGTACTTTTCACTTTTAATTTTTGTAAATAAAAACAATTGTTTTATAAAAGATTATGCAATATAATAATAAATATATTTAAATTAAATATAAAATTTATATTAATCTGTTTACAAAATATATATTATAATGTAAATAAATTATAATGTAAATACAAATGTATATTATAATGTATATATAATGTACCCTATATTTATTATATAAATATAGGGTATACATAATTAAAGTTCCCCTATTCTGAGTGCCTATAGCTATTACTATTCATCAAAAAATTATGAAACTTTGGGTATCCCTTAATAAAGGGATGGGAAAGACATTCAGCAAAAAAAAATTTAGTTCCAAATATCGCTACTAGAGGGCGTTTTACTGTAAAACTACCCATAGCACATATGCAAATGTTTGAAACAATATCATTTATCAGCTTTTGCATTATAAAAGGTTGAAACATTCACTGAAGAATTATTTCTAATGTCTTTGCCATTCAGAATGACTCAGTTTACAAGATCGCACTTTGCTAGTAAACTCTTTTATCAAAACACCAATTCCACAGCAGTTGCTTTGTGGAAATTTTGGAGTTTGAAGGGTCTTCAAAGAAGTCCAATCTTCTAAAACACTCCAAAAAATGATAACGAAATTTGATGCAACAGGATCATTGGTTATTTGTCCTGGAAGAGGAAGTAAACCCGTTTGTACAGATATAGTGGAGGAGGTTGCAGTTCAGATAGAAGAGGACAGAGCTTCAAACTTTATGGGCAACACTAATGTTCACTGTGTTGCAGAAACATTGGATAGAGGATCTTTTATGGTCCATTAGATCCTCTGGAATATCCTATGGTATTACTTGTACAAACTTTCACTTATTCAGCAGTTGCTTCCTCATGATTTTGACACATGACTGTCATTCTCACTACAGTTTCTTGTTCGCTGTGAAATCAATTCTGAATGACCTTGGAATATCCTCTGGTCAGACTAAATGCATTTTCATTTGGATGGCTCAGTGAATACTTACAACTGCCGAATTTGGGATTCAGAAAATCCTTCTTGATTCTAGATATTTCATTACATTACCCAAATGTAACAGTATGGAGTGGATTTTTGATATCATTTATTCTGGGGCTGCATTTCTTTGAGGAGTTAATTCCATCAGGTCCCTTGACATATTCTATCACTAGGCAGTGATATAAATTGTTGTTAAATAACTCTATTGTTCTGGTTCTGCAAGCATGTCAATGCCTTGGATGAATGGTCTTTATGCAAGACAGAGTTCCAAACTTGGAACAGGATTTGCTCTAATATTACAAATCAGTAATATAGCTAAATGCGTAATTTATTAATAAAATAGAAATATGCCCTGTAGTACCGATATTTGGAACTAAAATTTTTTTTCACTGAATGTCTTTTCCATCCTTTTATTAAGGGTACCCAAAGTTTCATCATTTTCTGATGAATAGTAATGGCTGTAGGCAGCTCTGAATAGGAGAACTTTAATTACGGACACCCTGTTTATATATACAGGGTGCGGCAAAAATAACACACTTTTTTTATTTGTATTTTTTTAATTTTCTACTGCATAAATTTCTATTTTTTAGTTTTATATGATATAATTTTCTGTAATTAGTGATCATTCTTAAATCAAACAGATATCAACTTGTAATGTCAGCTTATGCTTTCAAAATTGAGAGATCATTTCATGTATCTTTCATAACAAAAAAAATATCTGAAATTTGAATTCTCCTTGATGTTTGGCTCAAGATCTTGTGAATGGATAGACTGACAAAAACACTTTGAATGTTCTGTAATATTTTAATCTTGAAATATTTTCGTACAGCCTGACAAACATATAGATATAAAAAATAATTGAATAAAATCATTATTTTAAAATATATTTAAAATTATTTCAGATGATTCTAATTTCATTCATGTGAAACAGAGTTTCAGAGTTAGCAGTATATTAATAGTTCCTATAGCCGTCATTCTTAAATCAAATAGATATCAACTTGTAATGTCAGTTTATGCTTTCAAAACTGAGAGATCATTTCATGTATCTTTCATAACAAAAAAAAATATCTAAAATTTGAATTCTCCTTGATGTTTGGCTCAAGATCTTGTGAATGGATAGACTGACAAAATGAATATATATATATATATATATACAAAAAATTTTATATACAGTAGGCACCCTCTTAACTGGCCACCATGGGACTGAACCCTTGGCCGGATAACGAAATGTCCGGTTAAACCGAATTACATATACAGTGCACAGTATATGGAATGCAATACATATATACATCACACAATAAGCAGGAAAATATCACAGAACACTAATACACACTGAATCACTATATTTTAATTTAAGCAAACTCGCTCATTTTTCCAACGAAAATTTTTTCACAAACTGAATTACAGTAACTGAGTAGAATTAACCATGTACACTGCTTGCACAAAGCAATAACAACATCCACTGCTCAAATAAATAGAGCAATTAATAAATACCTAGAGGGTAGAGACAAACACATGGTGACAGGTGGTGACTGCCATATGAGTCATGTTGTTAGCTGAATGGCCAGTTAAATCGATGGCTGGTTGAACCAAGGCTGGTTAAGAGGGTGCCTTCTGTACATATATACAATTTTTTGTAAAAACAAATTTAAAAATTCACAAAAAAATATTTTTGATGAAAATTTTAATTTTTGATTTTCTGAAAAAATGGAATTATTATATTTTATTAAAATTTTATTAATTAATATAATATAATATGAAATCTTATATATGTTATATATAATTTTCTTTAGGAAGAAGATGATAGTCCAATTAAGCAGGCAGAAAATAAAATTAATCCAAGAAATTTATCTGCAAATAAGAAAACTGAAATAGATTTCAATTCTTATAATAATAATCAAGTGTTTTTAACTTTAAATAAACAGGACAATGATTATATTCAAAAGACATCAACAGATATGGCAATTCATTTAAATAAGGATAGCCAGAAAATTAAACAGAACAAATCTGTTCAGACTGAACATTTACAATCAGAAAAACTTTCTGATCATAAAAGTAAAACCAAAACACACAAGAATAAAGATAATCTTAATTCTTTTCATAAAAGAAATAAACAAAAAAAATATTTAGGTAGAAATGATTGGAAAACAGAATCATATAAAGCAAAAACTGTTGTTAGTAAATCCACACAGTATCGAGAACAACACTTACAGAATAAAAGTTTTTATCAAAACAATTCTAATGATAGTCAAAGTAATTCTTTAGATAGAAGGCATATATTCCAAAAGGAAATAAATAGTCATATTAATTTGCCATCTGAGAATATTACTGAATTACAAAGGCAACAAGTTGACAATCCTGAAGTTTCTTCCATTCTTTCAAGATTTTCTAATATGAGGTAAAGTATAAAATTTTATATCTTTTTAATTATTCATAAATCTTTCAAAAATTAATTTGATAATATACAATGTCTTAAAAATTATAGAGTGCTATTCACAGATTCATTAGAAAATTCAAAAAATATTTAATTATCTTTGTTATTAACTTTAGAAACATTTCATATTATCTAATATTATAGGTGTTAAAGATTTATTTTTCTCAAAATAAAAATATTTATTGTCTAAATCAGTGGTTCTCAACCTTTTTTCTGTTGAGGAATACATTTTAATATTTTAAAATTTGGCGGCACACCTAAATATTTTAAATAATAATTTAGTTATGGCAACGATTCTGTTGAGGAACACTTTTTAATATTTTAAAATTTGGCGGCACCTAAATATTTTAAACCACACCTAAATATTTTAAATAATAATTTAGATTTAACAACGAATTTTAGTTTACAGATTATTGTATTTATTCTTATTTATTACATTCAGATTACAGATATATTCATACACAGGATCATTAAATGGCGGGTCTTATTAAGTTATATCGCCACCTTCGGATTTTGTCTTTTTAGAAAAACTATAATTTTAATTTAATTTTTATTCCTTAATTTTTAAATTATGAATAACAACATAAAAAACTTTGGCTGTCGCAGAAATTCAAGGATTATATTTTTCTAACGATACCCTATTTATAGGAATCGATACAGTGGTTCGACTGCAAAAGGAATATCCAACCAATCACGTTTCACTATTAATATATATGATTCATACAATTCATTCTTAATTTTTCGCGGCACACTGTCAAAAGTTTGGTGGCACACTAGTGTGCCCGGCACAGCAGTTGAGAACCACTGATATAAATATTTAAAATAGCACACTGTCAAAAGTTTAGTGGCACACTAGTGTGCCCGGCACAGCAGTTGAGAACCACTGATATAAATATTTAAAATACTTTATGTTTAACATATCTACAGGTAATCCTAAACTTATGACAGTGATGTTATCAATTAATTCTGTGATTGGTCAATGTGATTAACAAAAAAAGTCCCAATAATTGGATATTCAAAAAGCATTTTTTTGTATCTTGTTCTTGTATTTTGTGTTCATTGAGTTTATTATAATAAAATGAAGTTTAATAATAAATATTGGCAGTGGGCAGTACATAAATTTTGGGCATTTCTGACTTATGATAGCATAGTTCAAATTGAATCTTGTCATAAGTCAAACTATCTGTATATATTATTTAAAAATACAAAAATTCAAAACCTAAATAAAATGTTTAAAAATTATATCAAATAGAGTAAATTGAAAAATTTAACTTATTCAGAATGAGAATCATCGACATATAAATATAAGCGGATCTTATTTACGATCATTTGACTTATGATAATCCGATCGTATGATTGCCTTTAAAATATTTCAAACTTGGTTATTTTCATAGCATACTGGCTAGAAATACTTTTTTATTTTATTCAGCTGCCTAATAAGCAATTGCTTACCACTTTGGAGACTTGGTTTGATTCCAGCTGATTTTTACACCTTGGAACCCAGGTACAATCTTATTACTTTGGAGGATCCGGGATCAAATCCAGATGATTTCACCATCTTGAAAGTTTCAGTATTCCAATGTTATCACTACTAAAATTACTACCATTATGGGACATTTTCAACTTATAATTTTTTTGACTTACAATAGAACTATCAAAACATAATCCCATTGTAAGTAGCGGAGTGCGTATATTATGAAAAAACTTTATCTAAACTTTATTTGATCACAGAATAATCTATTTTAAACTTTTAATGGTATTATTGAAGTTATATATATATTTATGAGATAATTAATGACTTAATATAATAAGAGAATTATTGGAAACCTCGCTATGAAATAATTTTCCAAGCTTATATTTTACGTGTGCAATATAAAGGACAAAATTTATTAATACTAACAAAATATATTTTTAAATGCTATTTAAACAAAAATATGATTAATACAGTTATTCTTGCAGATAAAGATGTAATACATTAAATGTGTTTAAAAAAATTGAAAAATAATTTTAATAAAAATACGATTCCATAAAAAAACATATTTTATAATTTATAATATTTAATAACAAATTATTAATTCTAATTTTAAAATCTCTTTTAGAAATGAACAAGATGTTTTATCTTTATATTCTTCAGTTTTGCCTTATCTTCAACAAACAAGTAAGTAGATTTTTATACAAGAGAAATAAAATATTCAATATTTGTAAGAAATATTTTTTAAATGATGCAAAAAAAATTTCTTTTAAATATTTTAATTTTTCTTCAGAAATAACAATTTTTATATTGTTATATCTTTTTAATTATTCATAAATCTATTTAAATCTCCTATATAACGATGAAGCGTTTTTTGATGTATGGTATTTTGTAAACATTTAACTTTATTTTATTCAGCTGCCTAATAAGCAATTTCTTACCACTTTGGAGGCTTGGTTTGATTCCAGCTGATTTTACACCTTGGAACCCAGGTACAATCTTATTACTTTGGAGGATCCGGGATCAAATCCGCTATAGTATTATATGAAATGCATGTTGACACTAAGGAAAAACTTGAGAAATCTCAAGTACCTGAGCTTTTTTGATGATTATTAATTCATTGCACTTAAAATTCTGCTTATCACTTGTCAATTTATTTATTTAATTATGACAATAATGAATAGATTGTGCTTTATTTTTGTTTCATGATACATCAATTATCTGAGCAAAACTACATCAAATACAATGTTCATAAGAATTAGATTAAATACAGCTCATTCGCAAGTATGGGTTTTATTCAGCAAAACGTTTTTGGACTGTATTAGTCCCCTCATCAGTGCTGCTAAACATTATACAAGAACATTGACATACAACAGAACAATGTCGTTATAAATAGAACCTCATACTTGCGAATGAGCTGTATTTAATCTAATATCGTATTAAGCAAGTAATTTTTAGTATTTTGAAAGTTGTTCATAAGAATTTCAAAATAAAAAATTTTAACACACAACATATACATGTGCTAACATTTTTTGAAATATTCTTTAATTATGTAATTGAATTATCAGAGTCACACAGAAATTCACAGTTATTTAACTATCCAAGTACTTTTCTACTAATTGCTAAGAATTTTCAGGAAACAAAACAATTTTTTTTGTGACAATATACACCAGTATAGATATCATGCTCATATGTACAGGTACCACACCAGTACTCATTATATTGTGTTCAGTACCTACTGATCACAATATATGGGTACTGGCACCTGATTTTTAAAAAAGCCTTGCATAAAACTATTATTTTTCCTAATTTCAGAATTATACTTTTTATAACATCAATTATTAATTTTATAACTATTATAAAAACAAATAAGAGTAAACATGCTAAAAATAATAAATAATTACAAATTCAAAGAAGCAAATCAGATTAATACACCTTTTAAAATTCAGACTAGTCTCTTTTACTGATACAAGACAATTAGCAGAATTGGAGACCTGATGGATACAAACATGTACATAATTTTAAATGCATTTATAACAAAAACAAACATTAACAGATTTTTCTAATTACTATTATTATATATAAAAACATACAAAACAGTGTTTCACATTCAAAGAGGATAAACAAAAGATCTATCTTTGACTGGTAAAGAGATCCAATTCAAGTTCTATTTTAGAGCCTAAGAATTGTCCAGATAGTGTCAAATTATAAAAGCTGTTTCTAAAATTTCAGCCTTTTGCAGATTCAGTGGTGTGATGTCTAAGTTCAAGTAGTTTGAAATAATTCATAAAGAATTTTGATAGTGCTCTCAATGCCCCAATGACAATAGGGATTATCTTTGTATGTTTTGTCCATAATCAAGTAAGTTCAATTGCTAAATCTCTATATTTAGTGATTTTTTGCAACTATTTTTCCTCAATCCTAGCATCACCAGGTATTGCCACATCAATAATCCACACCTTTCTTTGTTCTATAATTGTAATATCAGGAGTGTTATGAACAAGGTGGCAATCAGTTTGAATCTAAAATCCCAAAGAATTTTCACATTATAATTTTCTACAACTTTTTCAACTTTGTGATCCCACCAGTTATTATTATTATTATTATTATTATTATTATTATTATTATTATTATTATTATCAATAAAATAAATCAAATAAAATTGAAGTACTGAACTTTATTTTAAATTACAATCTGTTGCAAAAAAAATGCAAGTTTGTTATACATTTATTGTAGACATATGATGCGACCTCTCTCAGTACTTCATATTGCTGACGGAAACATCGCAGAGGCATTTTCATAGACTACTTAACATAATGAAACAGAAAAACTGATCAGATATTTCCATACTTGTGAACACCACTCCTTATATTGGCTTCAGATTTTTCCTTTCTCATGTACTCTTGAAATGCCTATGCATTCATTGATGATGAAATTTTAATCATTTTATATTTAGCTGAAAGGCATTTATATAATGAATTTTGCAATCCTTACTCTATTTTTTAAGTTGCACCAATTGTTTTGCAACAGAGTATAATGATGATTTATAAAGTATTTTGGATATCAGAATATTTCACATATGGAAATTAGGTAAATTGGGATTACTTTTATCTTAATAATTATAATATTAATGTTCACAAATTTTATCCAGTTATTAGATTCACTTTCAAATCTAAGTTAAAGCTTTGAATCATGGTTTATCACATTTACATAATTTTTTTTTATAAATTAAATATATATATAAAATTTCAACTAAGTGAGAAAATTTTATGTAAATATTGAGACAAAAATTGTCTCACTGAAATTTGTCACTTCTAAACCATCTTCCTTTCGAACTGAACTTCGCCCCAAAACCTTTTCATGGCCTCTCGTTTATTTTTCCAGTGTCTCCTTGAGTTAGCAGTCTAGACTCTAGCTGGATATATATATATATAGATGTTATTACAGCAGTTCTGGTATGTTGTTTGCCATATCGATTGAATAAAGCTGTTATTCTTAAACTGTCTTCTGATCTGTGACTTTAGTCTCAGCCACGACAATATATATGATTATTCTTAAATGATATTAAGGTGCCAAATGATATTAATAGTTTATACTTAGTTTTAGATTCTTATGACTTTATATAATTCATTTATTTTTATAAATTTTTTTTGTCTCCCTATCTTGTGACTGATAAAATAAAGAAACTGTATATGTTGGTTATTCCATAATCTGCAGTTCACACTAAATAAAGTATACATAACTTATTTTCATCCTCATCATCGTCTCCAATTTTTTATCCATTACTAGCTATATGTGCTTCCTTCTTTTGTTTCCATATATACTATCTTGTGCAGTCTGCAACCACTGGGAAGCACTTACTTTTTTATGTTATCTCTCCATCATTTGCATTGCTTGCCAGGATATCTTTTATTTTATCTCGGTTGGAACTCTATAATTTTATTTATCCGTCGGTTATTGGTGTATCTTGCAATATGGCCTATCCAACATTATTTACACTTCTAACTGCTATCATTATATCTTCTACTCTGATTTGTCTTCTTATCCATATGTTAGTATTACAGTCCCTCCTGGTGAATCCTAATATTTATCTTTTCAAGCTTCTTTGGGTTGTTGCTAGTATCTATTCCATTTTCTTTGTAAGATCCATAACTTATTTTAAATTCTTAGAAGTAACCTTTAATAGGAAAAGCTAAACAATAGTCTTTTTTTATCCTTTAAATTATAATCAATGTTAAGAGAAAAGAATTTATAAAATTCTGCAAGCAGATTTATTCTGATGCTCATTAAAGCTTATTAAATATTTTGTAATCAGCAAGTAGATTTTATTGTAGTTTATTGTGACTGAGAAATACCTTGTCATTTTACTGATTTTATAATGATTTACATAGTCTGGTTTAAAGAACAGTTATTTAAAATAGTAATACAGTCCGTCAGTTCATTCAGTTTGACATAAACCTATATTTTTCAATATATTAAAATAATTAGTATTATGTTATAATATAAGATTCATATTAAGATTTAGTTTAATATTATTTTTTTTGTTGAATTTAATATCAAATAATAAATAATATGTTAAATGCAAACATAAAAATTAAATATTACTTTTTAACTGATTATTTTATTTTTTTATAATTAAAAATACTTAATCTAAAACAGTACTAAAAATATCAAAAATTTGTTTTCTATTACCAAAGGCTTACCATTGAAGAATATGCTTTTGTTTCTTAATGCGATAATATTTTTTTCCATCAAAATCATCATTATGTATGTTGATAAATCTGTAATTAAAATTTATCGTAATTTTTTATTTTATTAAATATTTTGTTTTCATGTAATGGAAACATTTTGTGTTTAATTCATAAATGTTTTTTTTTAAATTAATTTTGATTTTATAGATTAAGGAAGTATATATCAATGGTGGTCAAATTGCGGCTCACAAATCAAATGCAGCTCTTTAGTTACCTTTAATGTGGCTCCACAACATGAAAGTCAGTAGTTAATATGGAAGAAATATCTACTTAATTTTAAAAAATAATATATTTGTAATTTGTTTATTATTGTAAAAAGTAGTATGCATCTAAATAAAATAAATGGATGTAAAATATATATAATAAATAATTTTGAAACCATTATTAAGATTACCCGAGAAAACTGATGGGGCTTGCATTGACTCAAAAAGAAACTGATGGTAGCTTTCAGGTGTTTGAGATTCTCCTATATAAAATCTAAGTAACTCAAGCACTATAATGCAGTAGAGAAGAATTCTATAAACAATATTTATTAAAGAACTAACGTGCTTGAGTTACTTAGATTTTAGTAAAGAGTTTAAGCAGATAGTTGGAATTATGGATTCTCCTATATGGCTCGTAATGACATGAAGCTTGGCCACTCCTGGTATATACAATTAAAAATGTTTTGAAATAATTGAATTTTATATATGGTATATGTAAAAGATTGTGATATTTGCAAATTTAATAATTGAAAAATTTTGAATTTTATTTAAGAGAAGAAATTTTTTCTTGTTTCTAAAATATTATATAATGTTTACAGGCATGTTTTGTAGGATTCATATGAATATAGATTAAGCAATTATAAAACTTTCATATAAATAAAGTTGCATGAATTAAATATAGTTTAATATTGATATATAATCTTATAAATTTAAATAATTTAAAGTAATTTTAATATGCATTGTTATAACTTTCTGGACAACTTACATCCAGAATAATACTTATATTATTAATTTATTGATTGTTTAATAGTCAGATATTAGAATTTTCAATGAATATATTTCAAATTAAATTAAATAAAATAATCTCTTTGCCAGTAATTTTATTTAAAACCAATAAATTTTTATCACAAATTTTAAAAGCTTGCAATATTCAAGTTTTATAATAGATAAAATGCCAGTAATTTTATTTAAAACCGATAAATTTTTATCACAAATTTTAAAAGCTTGCAATATTCAAGTTTTATAATAGATAAAATTTCATTTAGATACTTCACCTGAAAACAATCAACCGTATGAAATTTCTTCTAATTTCAATAAAGAGTTTCTTGAACAATTAATAGTGGAAGTCTTACATGAAAATCTTCAAAATTTACATTTATCATCAAGTGAAAAAAACGAAATGAAATCTGATAATATTGAAGAACACTCGTTAGCTGGTACTGAGCAACAATCTTTGGAAAGTTCAGTAAAATCCAATTTAGAAGAAAGTGCATCATCCAAAAGAAGTGTTCCATTAACAGCGGAAGTAAATATTGAATTAAATGAGGATTCTAATCATGAAATATCTTCACAGTCAAATTATGAAGAGGTAAGATATTTTTATAATTTTCAAATATAGTAAAATTTTATCATGACATGAAATTTAGGATTAAGATAGTCATTGATTTCCAATAATATTCAGTTCAAATTTATAACTTTTAATAAAAAAGTTATAAGTGATGCAGTCAAAAGTTAGAAAGATTTTAAATTTATGCCAATTACCAATATTTATTATATATTTTTTTATAAATAAAAACATGCTTATTATGAATCTTCATAAATTTATTATTCCCAAAACACTTTTGGTTTGGCATCTATCATTAATGAGACATTCTCAAAATTTAAAAACAGAATATTTATATATCTTGGAATATACATTATTATCTGCATTTTTTTTTAACATAAATGACTAGATATACTGCTTATTCTCGTATTCATATTACTTACTTTGATTATCCAAGAAGTGCTTGGATAATCAAACTAAGTAATATATAAATGACTATATTTAAATAAATAATAACTAGAAATTACCTGCTCATATAAATAAGCAGAAATATAATCATGTCATTTAAATTAATAATACTGTATTTAACGACAAAAATACTTCCGAACTCGTGTAGGGAATCCAAGAGTGAATCATAAAATGACATCCATTATTACGTTACAGCACCATCTGCGAATTCTGTCTTTTTAGAGGAACTACAATTTCAATGTTATTTCTATTCTTTAATTTTTAAATAATTAATAACAACAAATAATTAGAAGTTTCTAAAGATACCCTATTTATAGAAATCAGTACAGTAGTTCAACCGAAAAAGAATATCCAGTCAGCCAATCACATATGACTATTAATAATATAATAAACTAATATAATATTAAGATTGACTAAAATCAATGTCAAAAACTTGTGTTTTTTTTTTTAATCCAATAATATTTTTCAAGGATTTTACAGAGAATCATAACTCTTACATTAACTGATTGTTTTCCTTCTATATATTTTTATATACTGATCATTTTTTTGCAAACCTGTTTTCTCTCTCCACTTTCCTTCATAAGTACAATAGATTTATCCCATTAAATATTATCTGTTATATAATTAACCAACTCATAGAGCATTTAATTAGAGAATAGAACATAGAATTGGAATTTATTGAGCATTTATTATGACAAGATAAGTTTATTTTAATAAATTTTATGAATACAAACTTAAGAAACCAGACAAAAGATGAATTCTGTTAGTATAATTCAACATTGTATGTGGTACAGTTTTCACGTATACCTGATAGTTTTCAACTAATTGACTAATGAAGGCAATGTAATCAGAAAGTTCTGCGACTGGAAATGGAATTCACATGCATCAGAGTGATGATGTGAATTCCATTTCGAGTCGCAGAACTTTTTGATTACATTGCCTTCATAAATACAAGTGATCATAATTGAATGACATAGTATGTCAAGGACTATGTGTACTTTGCAAAATTTTTAAACAAAATGTACTTAATGTTGGACAATAATTTAATCGAAGAAAAGATTTTTTATTGTTTTCAAAATAGCTAATAATGAAAATGAATTCAAGATTTATGACAGTGATCCACATTAGATTTATATGAAAAAGTTTCTATTTATGAATCATCAGTTTTAATTATTGAGAGTTTCAGTGTTTGTGTTTATATTGCTAAATAAGTTACAAAGCTATATATCAGTTAATAGTGTTGCATGTGAGTTTGGCATAAATTATTTGTAAATTCTATATTTTGGCTATTCAAACTATAAAATATAGAGAAATGTTTATTCATATTATTTGCATTACAAAACTTTATTCTATAAATATTGTGTCATTTTAAGTTTAAACTGTGCATTTTGAAATTGAATTTATTATTTTAATCTTTTAAATGATTGCATTTTCTGATCATTTATTAAATCTGACAAAATTGTGCTTTTGCTGATATTGTAATTTTATAAAGATAAATGCAAAGTCTTTCCCTTTTCTTAAAGTGATTTTTGCAATTTTTGTAATTGTTAAATTTTTAATTTTCACTTTAAACTGAAAGCTTAAAAAATATTTCACAGTTTTATCTTGTCTTTAAAATTAATAACTCTTATTGATGATCTAATATATGTAAAAGTAGAAAATATTAATCCGATGATTATTAATTTTTTCTCTTAATTTTCTCATTTTGTATTTGACTTATTTTTTTTTTAAATATTTTAAAATATTTGACAAAATTAAAAATTAATAGTTGATTGAACATTCACTACATTATTAACAATCATAGGATTACATAAATTTGATATATAGTTATTATGTTAAATTAATTTAATTTTAATTAATTGATTGGAAGTTTAGATATATAGTGGTACCTTGGTTAACGACGGCTTTGGTTAATGACGAGTTTTTGAAAGAAAAAGTGTCTTGGTTAACGACTCCTGATTATGTGAACTTCCGACAAAATAAAGTTCTGTAAAACAGCTCGTCATCGCATCATGTGATTAATTAGCTCAGTCAATCATTATTTTTTTAACAATCAATTCAAATCCGACAATATCAGTATTAAAATTAATAAAATTATAACCATATAAAAACATATTTAACTAAATGATAATTATATATTACTTGACACCTGTGAGTGGTGTGATGTCGCAGTTTCGGATTCCATTAGAAGAAGAAAAAAGTTTATTCGAGATCCTCCAGTTCATAAAGGCAATAAATCGGCGAGTGCGTGTCACTGTTCGTTCACCATCAAAAGGCAAAATCAAATCTCATCTGTATAATAATCGTTGAATCTATAAGCTTCTAATCAGTGTTTACGAATTCGTTTTGTAGCAAATATAATAAATAAATATTATTTTCCACATTTTTAGGACATTTTAAATGAGTTTTATCTGCATTTTTAATATTTACTATGGTTGTGGGAAGGAGCTGGAACAAATTAATCAATTTTAAAGTAAATCCTATGGGGAATCGTGCTTTAGATAATGACGGTTTTGGTTAATGACAGTTCCGCTGGAACGGATTACCGTCGTTAACCAAGGTACCACTGTAGAATCATTGATTGAAACTTTTGAGTGATTAACTTTAGGTATCGAAAATGTCATTTTCACAAAAAATTCACTTGAATGAATATACAAATCATTCAAACATTGGTATTAATGAAAAAATTGAATTACATTAAACTAAAACTACTTGAAGTTAATTTCGTGAATTACTTACAAGAGAAATTATATATAAAACTTATCAATTTCAGTATAATTAAAATTATTTTAATAAAGAGTATTAATTTTGTTTTAATTGAATATTAATTATAATGCATGCTTATTTACTTTATACAACTATATATTATAACTACTCGTTCAAAATGAGATATATATTTTATACATGTTTTTAAAATATTTAAATTTAGTCAAAATTTGAACTACCTGAGCCACCTGCCACTATAAAATATATATCTCATTTTGAACATGTTTTTAAAATATTTAAATTTAGTCAAAATTTGAACTACCTGAGCCACCTGCCACTCCAGAAATTAGTATTTCAAGTAGTTCATCAAGTGATAATGTAGTACCTGAATCAAGACAACTTCCACCAACACCATCATTATCAGAAAAAGATTCTGATGAAGAAGAAGGTGAATTTAATTTCATAATTTTCATCACAAATAAATTTATAATTAATGTTTAAATTAAAAAAATAAATCTTTTGATATGTTTCTTAATATAGAATTACTTCAACATACAGGCATTAATGCTAATGTCGAAAATATAAATCCAGTCCCGACACCAAATTCTACTTCTCCGAGTCATTCCTTCCATTCACCTGAACGTATTTTTACACCTGCTACATCACCATCACCATCACCACAACATGACTCTGAACCGCCATCTGTTTTCCCAAATAATGAAAAAAGGTATATAAAAAACGTAGAATATTTTCATTCCTCATCTTTTTAAAATTTGAAAGTATATGCACTCCTCAACTTATGTAATATGCAACTATGTAAATTTGATTTTATGTAATTTTTATTTTTTCAGATATATAGTATAAATAGCTACTGTATTTGTAGGTAATAAGTTTGAACATGTTAGTTTACATTATTAAAACCTACCTTACTTGATTTATTTATGTTTTTATGTATTGTTTGTTGATCTTAAGTATCATATTACTGGTGTGGGGTTTTTGGGCGGTGAAGGAAATGCAACACAACAGGCTTATGGCCTAGAAGCGGTTCACGTTCAATGCGTGAGCAAGGATGACGAACGAGGTAAAACAACTCGAAGAATTGAGTCGGAGATCCACATTGAATTAAATTCAACGGCTTCTTTATTATTTAAAATAAACACGAGAGAGATTTGAAATTTACGTGAAAGTTTCTCGACAAACAACGGAGAGGAGTACCTGCAGTTGTTGTTCGTTCCTTTTGTCCAAAAGTCTGTCACACAACCAGTCTTTAGTCTTTAAATTAACAGTCTTTAGTTCAATACACAATTTATCACTTCAGTTGACAAGAGCTGGAATCGTTTTCTTTTTCTTCACTGATGTAAATGCATAGAAGACTAAACGCTATCCAAATTGGGTCAAGCGACGATTTTCTAGGAGCAATCCAAATCCAAAAAGCAACGTCTCGGCAAATAGCAAGGTTCTGGCAAAAAGCGATGTCTCGGACAAAGGTGAGGACTCGGCGAAAAGCATCACAAAAGCCTTGACCTCCTCCAACATTGCTCCTTTATACCTCTGACCTTTTTTCACCCCTTTTTCCGGGGGTGATTGTTATCATTACTTACGTAACTACAGATGGCTCAGGTGTCCGATGTTTGACACTCAAATAAACACCTAAACTTTTATGATTTCGAAAGAACAGTTGAACAATTCAATACATCCTGTTTTTGAATCGAACTGTGTAGTTAACTACAATTTCGACTTTCGACTCGTCTTCGTGACAGAGAAAGGGGGGTTTCCGATTCCCACACTGGTATGATATCATTCTATGTGACATTGTCTGATTTTTAATCAGGGAACATTAAGGTGGCATAATGTTGTATAGGTGCAATCATTGTAATAATTTAACCCAGGAGTTTTTAATCTAGAATGTTTGTTAAAAAGTTATTTTTCTGACTTAAGTAAGATTCAATTTTTATAAAGTTATGAAAAAAGAAAATCTTACATAAGTTGGGAATGACTGTATAATATATATCAAATTTTATTTCATTTTATAAAAAAATTAAATTGCAAATAACCATATTTGAATAAGTTTTTTTAATATTTCAGTGTGAAGGATGTAGCAGTTCAGATATCAAAGTTAAGTAATAGTATTGAATCTACAGTTATTACTACATCTAATAGTTTAAGTGAAAGCACAGATGAATTTATTTCTGAGGGAGAATTATTATTATTGAATTATGGACAAATTTCAGCTTTAAGTAGGAATTATTCTTTCATTATAATTATTTTCTTTATTTATTTAAATCACATGTCTTATATGAGTTATTTTACAATTAGAAAGGAAAAAAGAAACTCAAAAGAAATCAGTTAAAAATGATACATTTGATAAATCAGTAACTCAGGTAATGCTAATTTATTATTAATAGATACTTTTTAAATTATTTTCAAAAATGAGTTAAAACAATCTTTTTCAGTTATCATTTAAATAGAACAGTACTTAAAAAAATGTTTTACGTTTTCTTAAGAACTGTTTTATAAAACTAACAATTAACTGTAAAATCTTAAAAGTAACTTCATAAAATTTACAATAAAGATTTCCTCTTGCTATGAACATATGTTCCAGATGTTCATTTATAAATTTAAAATTATATTTATACCAAACTCATACAACTATACAGTATATTATGTAGTGTATATTACAGATTGAATCAGTTAATAGTGCTTTATATTTGAATTGCTAAAATAGTTTGATTGTAAGTTGAAGATTTTTGGCATTAACATTAACATGTTAATGTTTAATGTTAATGTAATTCTATATCTTGAAATATTTTGCTAACACTGTGAATAACTAGATAGTTTGCAATATGTTAGCTACTAGACTATTAAAATATCTTAAATTTTTTTACAAATTTTTAACTTTCTATAATCTAAATTAGAGGTGGGCAACCTCCAGCCCGCGAGTCACATTATTTTATTATATCTAATACCAACGCTATGTATGCTTACATATCTGTGCCTTCTCTTTTTTAAATAAATACTATTATCATCAATTGTATATCTGTATCTTCTCTTTTTTAAATAAATACTATTATTATCAATTGTACTGTACCTTCTCTTTTTTAAATAAATACTATCATCATCAATTGTTTTTATGTACCTTCTCTTTTTTAAATAAATACTATTATTATCAATTGTTTTTGTTTTTCTCTTTTTTAAATAAATACTATTCGTGGCCCACCATATCTATTATCAATTGTTTTTGTTTTGGCCCGTGGCCCACCATAAATTTTTCATACAGCTCCTTACAAAAAAAGGTTGCCGACCGCTGCTATAAATTATTATTTTTCCTCTACAAAAAAAGTTGCCCATCCCTAGCTTAGACTAACGGATAGTAATAATACAAAAAAAGGTTGCCCACCCCTGATCTAAATATTTGTGTTTTTTGCATGTATAATTATTTGTAACTAGAGGAACTACTGCATTAAAGCTTGAAACAATGTTAAAACATTGTTCTTGAAAAATCAAAATGTATTCTTTTATAAAGATATGACTTTATAATCTATATAATAATTATAATTATTTATGAAATTTACATTATACAAGAATGATAAATTAAAATTGAAATATATGCATTTATATATATTTACAGTCAAAACAATGACGATAAAAATTAACCTATTAATTATTAAGATTTATTGAAAATATCAAATAATCCTATGTTTAATAATAATAATTTATTCATTGATCTTTTCACATTTTTATCATCTAACATTTCTATTGTTTATTTTTAATGTACTTTCTGAAGGAAAAGGAAATGCATAAGATCACTGTCAGCCAGATAGCCATGTGGTAAAGCTGTGGCTTACCACCCTGGAGGATCGGGTTCAAATCTGAGTCCACACCTCCAGTTTTCCAGGAGGGGTCCAGGTCCGACCCATTGAATCCTATCCTTCAATCATCCGGTTGACCCCATTGTGGGTGTTGGCCAGCCTATGATGGGCTCTATAAGTGGCTGCTGCCAGATACAGTATATCCCTCATGCGATATGGCGGCTTAACCAATCTAACCATAAGATCACTATGATATATATGTCTCCATCTGTCTTTCGATTTATCCAAGCAACTTATATGAATTATTTCATTTGTACTTGTAGATTTGTAAAAAAACATATGAATAAAATATTTTATATATTTAATTGCAAAATATTAATTAAATTAAAAAACAATAAATAAATTAATTAAAACATTTTAATTCTTTTAATTTGTTATTTTATTAGAATTACCAAAGCTCTTATAGTGAAGGAGAAATTCGTCTAATATCTATTGATAAATATTATAAACAACAAGAGAAAAATGCAGGTTAGTATTTTTGATATTTATTTTGCTTAATTAAATTTAATTAAATAATTAATATATATAAGGATAAATGAGCAAGTACATTCTTACAAATTTAAAAAATGAATATTCATTTTTGCATCATGAATTAATATACATTATTAAGCTGTTATTAATTTCATCATGCACAATAATGATGAATTTAAGGAATACAATGTGGAAAGAGTTAATTTTTAATAAACAATGACTATCCTTTTGAATATTATGCAGGAAGGAAAGAGTTCAATTATTCATATTTTTAAAATATTAAGGAATTTCTGAAATTTATCAAAGAATGTTTTAATAATACACTAGATATTATTTATGATAGAATAAAATTTATGAATGGGTTTATAAGTTCAAAAAAAAAAAATTCAGAATAATGATAGAAGATTATTAGTATGTTTTTTTTCATCACTGAATAAATTAAACTTATTGATTGAAAATTTTGATATGAATTTGCTAGATGCAAACTCTCTTTTCTTACTCTTTGCATCAATGTTATAATTCTTGTTCTATCATATGTAACCATATAATAATTAAAAAATATTAGACTCTAGGGAAAAAATATCTTGATTAACCAAGTTAGAATTAATTAAATAAATAAAGAACAACAATGAAATAAATTTATTAGTAGATATTAAGCTAAATAGCATTTATAAGTAAATTTCATCTGAAACCAAATATTATTCAACCAAAAAAAAAAAAACATTTATTCAATCAAAGGAATAAAGTTGAAATAATAAATCTTAAACCAATATTTAAATCAAATATGTGAATACAATAATTATGTTTGATTGAAATTGAAAATTCAATTTATTGTTAATCTTAAGTTTGGAAATACTAAACAAAAAGTACAGCAATACCTCGCATAGTCCAGTTAATTGGTTCCTCTACTGGACTAATTGAAACCGGACTATTCGAGGTACGTAACCTATGGAAAAAATTATAATTGGTTCCAAGAAATTTTAGATTTGCTCATATGTTTTTTAAATCATAAATTCATTCATTAATAATTATTTCATACATATTAAATATTAAAATCTTTTATAAAGACTTATAATAGACAGAAGGGGGATAGAAAGTGGATCCGATCCCATAGATAACGAATAGATAAAGAAGGCTGGCCCAGCAGGTGAGCACATTCACTTTCTCCAAGTCGGCTGCTTGGCGCCATGCCAAACGCAGAGCGGTGCTCTGCGTAAAGGCGAACTCCCATTTGAACTGGGCCGCTTTATTTGGAAATCGTCATAATGAGTATTCGAGTCATATATAGGTAGTAAGTAGCAAACACATTTACATTTCACATTTATTCTAAAAAAAATATTAAAGTAAATTAAAAATTTTTTATCAACAATTACAATCCAGACTATAGTGAAACCCAGACTATTTGAAACCGGACAATGCGAGGTATTGCTGTACATTGATTGCAATGCAGGTATATGCTGGCAAAATTTTAAAGCATTTTCTGTTGTTATAACAATTGATGTTTTTGCTATTATAAAATAAATTGCATTTCTTTTTTTATTTTTGATAAAAAGAAAATGCATAATATAAAAAGAAAATGCAAAAAAAAATCTGTATCCCTCCAAATAACTTGATAAATATCATAGATTTCAACAAATAGGAAGTCATGGATGGACTACCTGATGGTGACTTTCAAATGAACTGATTATGCAAATGAGGAAAGTTGCAAATCCTATCTCATAAATCATAAAATAGATAGGGAAACATTTCCAATTACAAACTTGTTTAGCATTCAATTCTGAACACATTAAAAAATTTATCAAAATTGGATGAATAGTTCTCCTAAAAATGAAACGCTTAGATGTGTCATGTCAATTCCTTGAAACGTCCAAGATCAGTTTGCCCGCAAACAACAACAGAGATTTCTGCTCAAATTCAATGCTGTTATGAACTCCATCCGTCATGCTTAATTATACTTAGATGCTAGTAGAAAACATTTTGAGCACAAATTTAGTTTTTGCTTGTTGATTAGGCTCTGTATTTTCAGTTTATTGATTTAGGATATTATGTTTTGGTATTGGTTTGTTATTTACATGTCAGAAATAAGTGTCAACCATTTTCATGTAAAAATGTTTTTGTTTCATTTTTGAATGAATTATTCGTCCAGTTTTAATGAAGTTTTTTAATGTGTTCAGAATTGAATGCTGAACAAGTTTGTAAATAGAAATTTTCCTCTATCTGTTATGATTCATGAGATAGGATTTGCAATTATACCCATTTACATAATCAGCACATTTGAAGGTCACAATCAGGCAGCCCATCCATGACTTCCTATTTGTTCGCATTACCGATTTTTTTGAAATCTATGATATTTATCAAGTTATTTGGATGGGTACAGATTTTTCTTCCATCCTGTATATTGAGAACTGAAAATAGCTATACAAATTTAATAACCTCATAAAAATTAGTTATAAATCGACAAATTTTTCAATAAACAGAATTTTTCAGAAAAACCTGGTATCTGTTGGGTGCTGTTTTAAAGATATATAGTAAAGTTAAAGAATTAAAAGATTTATTGATATGCTAAATATAGTGAATTTACAGTTCTATTGCACTAAATTATTTTTGTTGGATAAATATTTATTTTGGTAATTTTCTTTTTGGAAAGTTTATTCAGTTTGGAGTTATACAGTATATAGATTTGTGCCATTTTTATAGAAGAAATTTACTAAATTCTTACGAGAAATTACCAACAGTTAGCAGGAAAAAAGTCGAAATTTATATATCAACATTACTTTTAACTTATTCTGTGGGAAGAAAATTGTAACTGAAATTGAATTATTTAATTTAATTAAAATGAAATAATAAATTTTAAAAATTATCAAAAAAAAAAAAAAAAATTAAAATTCTTATCAAAATTGAAATCTTGTAGTTCGTAATTTGAAAGTAAAATGGGAAAAATATCTTATCCTTTATAATTAAATGGTAATAATTATGCAATAAAAATTTTTAGATTTTATGGAATAAATTATTATTATTATAATTTTGAACTGGTGTTTACAATTGTATAATTTTGAATATAATAAAAATTGATTAATCAAAGAATGATATCTTTATTTCAAGTGATTATTTTTAAATAATGCAATGAAGCATTAATTTAATAAATCATATTGCTATGCAATTTTAATTACATAATTATTTTTTAATAGATAACAGCTCTGAATTATTAGAACAGAATCAAGAACAAGTATCAGAGGATATTTTTTTTTGTCAACAGATGACGCCACATTCCACTCAGTAAGAGTACTAAGTGGCGGGGCGAAACAAGCCCTTCCACAGGCTGCCCACCCCTGCGGAGGGGTCAGCCGGATTGTGGAGAACGGGGATTGACGGGCCGGGCTCGGACCCCATGATAAATATTTTCAAGGGGTGGGACCGAGATTCCAAACCGGGTCCTCCAGTGTGGAAAGCCGAAGCGTTTCCACGCGGCCAATCCGGCCGACTAATATAATAATAATAAACTGATGTTTACAATTGTATAATTTTGAATATAATAAAAATTTATTAATCCAAAATAATATCTATTTCAAGTGTTTCTTTTTTAAATAATATAAAGAAACACAATTTTAATTATAAAGTTCTATAGCAATATGATTTATTATTATTCTTTAATAGATAACAGCTCTGAATTATTAGAACAAAGAACTTTATAATTAAAATTGTATAGCAATATGATTTATTATTATTCTTTAATAGATAACAGCTCTGAATTATTAGAACAAAATCAAGAACAAGTATCCGAGGATATCAGCGAGGGCCAAGTTTTATTGCAAAATCCCACAAAATACTTGAAACTTTTCATTGATCAAGCATCTCATGCGAAACCAATTCAAGATTTATCATCTCATTCACTGTCTGAAGGTGAAATAACCGAAAACAATAATCAGTCAAAAAATTTTTTTCTATCTAGTAATATTGCTGAGAATTTTAATATTGATGATACACCAGTAAAAGATATTTCAAATTAAAGTAAATTATTTTGTAATTTTATAATATATTTTATAATGAATATTTTATATGATGACAATTATATTAATAAAAAAAATATTTAAGTTAAGAAATTGAATAATTCTGCAGAATTTTTATGAAATCGTCTTGCGGAATCGTTTTCTGTATTTCAACTTGATTCCTGCTGTCTTGGCAGCAGGAAGCAAGTTAAAGATATCTTTGTATCTTTATATACATGTTGTTTTTCAGATAGATAGAGAGTAGTATAAGAATTGTCACATCTGGCATATACGTGAAATGTAAGTGAATTTCACGAAAATGATATTGTCACATCTGGGATATAGATGAAATTTACTTTCGCCTCAAAAGTAAAATAATCGGAGAAGTATATCTTCCATATAAAGTTAATGTTGTTTTGGAAGTAACGATTTCACGAAATATTTTTCACGAAATACTCTTAAGCAAATTTTACGAAAATAACATTGTCATGAAATTTACTTTTGCCTCAAAAGTAAAATAACTGGACAAGTTTATCTAGTATATAAATTTACTTTCGATTTCATGAAATTTTCTTTTATGAAATACTCTTAAAAGTGAAATAATCGGAGAAGGTAATTTAATATATCACATGAAGTGAAATTGAAAAGATTTTCAAAACCCGAGACGGAAAACGGAAATAAATATAAGACAAATTTGATTGGTTGTTTGAGTGTATAAATACTGCGATCCCTTAAATTTATAATTAGCGAATATACAAATAGGGTAAAGTATATGTATATATAAACGAATCCGAGCATGAAGATTGTTATGTATTAATAATAAAAGAAAAATACATATTTTAATATATTCATTTATTATGTTTTACAAATATAATAAATTGTATAAAATATTAACATACAGATCTTTTACAATACTAAGTATTAGTTTTACATATTTTAGATATTATGAATTACATTTTCATTTATAATTTCAATCAATGTATGAAATTCAGTTAATTTTTTTTCAAATTTTTTAAATTTTAAGTTCAGTTTATCATATTGTAATTGTAGTGTATAATTAAAGTAATCGATAAGATGAAATGTTTGTAAAGAATTTTTTAAAAGTTTTTTAGTATTTAATTTATCGAAATTATCAAAGATAAATTTATTACTTAAATTTTGATAAGTTGAGATTTTATCCCAATTAATTTTATTTTTATGTTTTAATATAAATGATTCCGTAAGAATTTGATGTTCGGATATTATATCCCAATTGATATATATTTCATGATTGATGATAAAATCTATTGGAAATTTATAATTTTTCCAAATGTCATTCCATTTTAATTTGTGTGCATAAGTTTCTAAAAATTTAATTATTCCAGATATATTCCCAATTTAATTTTATCTTTAGCTCGTAAAAGAAAGTCTATTGTTAAATCTTTTCTCTGACTGACAATTTCCCAATTGATTGGGTATTCTCGGAGTGAGAGTATAGCATTTTCTTGGAGAATATTAGAAAGCTCGTCCCAGTTTGTATTATGCAAATTAATATACTTTTCAACTTTAAAAGAAAAAATAAGTTTTATTTAAATTGATTAATTCAATACAAATTTGAATATATATTTGATTAATATAACATACAAAATAATACAATATAAAATGAATTACAAAATAAATCGATATAAATTCCAATATATAAATCAGGTTAATACAATATAAAGGAAATAATTAAAGTAAATCAATACAAAATATGAATATATAAATTTGATTAATACAATATATAAGAATTACAAAGTAATTCAATCCAAATTTGATTAATACAATAAAAATGTAATTAATTTAATACAAATTTGATTACTATAATATAATATCGAATAATGTATATGATTAATACAATATATAATAGATAATGTAAATATTATTTATAAATTGTATATTATACAATTTATAAATGAATAATACATTTTCTTCATTCAAAACAATTAAATTTTCATTAATTGATGTCTTTTTCTTTTTAGTTAAATCAATAATAGGTTCATCATCATCATCATCATTTCTTTTATGTTTTCGAAAATATTTTCGTTCAATTAATTTTGGAATTAAAATTACTTCAAATATAATTTGCGCAATCACGGTATGTGCTTCTATATAAATATCTTCATCACTAAAATTATATAACAACACCCCTACATTTCCTCTAAAATCACTCAAAATCACTCTAAAATCACATTTCAAATGATAAAAGACAGGCATTACAAATGATAAATCGAGTGTTATTAATTTATGTTGAAAGCTTTTTATTTCAAACACTCTCAGGCAAAATAAATCATATCCTGCTGAATTTATACTTGCTTTTTGTGGAATTACTGCATCCATACTTAATTTTTTTACGTAAACTAAAAATAAAAAATTAATTGTTTATTTCATAATGTCCAAAAGAAAATGCATTAATTCCATACTTAACTTTTTACGTAAACTAAAAATAAAAAATTAATTGTTTATTTCATAATGTCCAAAAGAAAATGTATTAATTCCATCCTCGAAAATAAATTTTTTGTCATAAAAAGCCGATAATGAGGTTTTGTTTTGAATATTAGTAGTAAGTTCATATTTTTTACTACTGATTTGAATTTGTTGATGTTTTAATAATTTAAATATATAATATATTTTATTCATATATATCTATATATAAATTAGTGAACTTGTTAACCATCAAGTTTCTTCAATTTTCAAGTTAAATTTGAATTTATATCTAATA
>AYEL01058155.1:0-36158 GCA_000484575.1 Olivierus martensii
TATAACAATAAAAAATTTTAAGAAAAGTTGTAGAAAATTCCAAGGAATTAATTACAGTACATTCAATACACTCGATTGACAAAAATTCAATATCGTACTTAACTGCAGTCGATTTATTTATTGTAATCAATCTTAGTAAACGTTTATAAGGATATTTGTATTAACTAGGATTACACTGTCTCAAAAATTTAATGAATACAGTATATTGTTCATTTCTAGCCTAAAAACGAGAAGGCTGAACTAACGATCAAATATTGTCGTCTGCTTCAGCCGTTGGCAACCACTTGGGGGCGCTGTATACGCCTGGTTACGCTGAAAACGTCGAGTTTCTCATCCTCTTATTCTAGGTTTCCTTGACTGCTAATATGTAATGTAACAAAAATGAATTAACATAATTTTAAACTTATAATTTCTTATAGTAGTTATTTATATATTATCTAATTTACTTATTTATATTGTCATTAATTAATTATCACTTAAATGTTTCAGAATATAAAATAATTGTAATAAAATTTTATATTAAGAGATTTATAAATAATAAATACTGGAAAGAACTACTCTATCTATTTTCCTTGCAATCTGTGATTATGAAACAATTAAATGTAAGAAATTAAGTAATATGGCATTGAATTCATTTTCAATACTTTGATTTTTCTATTACATTTCATAAAAATTTATCAGTTGTTTGAAAAGTTATTGGAAGGCAATTGGGTAGATAGCATACAACACGATGATCACAAGTCCGATTTTTATTTTAGGATAGATGCAGAAAAAAATTTTTATTTCAATATCATTTTTATTAACATTACTTAACATACTTAATTATTAATTAATATTAATTAACATACTTAATTATTTTCTCTTATAACTTATTGATAAATCATTTAATAAAATACGGTTATATTCATATTAAACTTTAGAAATTAATTAATATTAATTAACATACTTAATTATTTTCTTTTATAACTTATTGATAAATCATTTAATAAAATACGGTTATATTCATATTAAACTTTAGACGAGTAATACGATTCTGTTTTGGAAAAGCAAGATTTACTACTAATATATTTTTAAATTTCGATTAGTAATTCTAGAAAGAACTAATATCCTATTTTCCAAGAATATCTTTTATATTGAAAAAATTAAAGATACGGAATTACAGTATATATTATTAAAATCATCTTCAACGCATAACATATATGTCAAATGTTATAAAAATCCATTAAATAATTCCATAGTTATTACAAGAATATTTCAAAAAATTGAACATTCTCCATTTTTATAATGGTTAAATATAAAGGATTAATTAATGTACCATCAAGATCATCTTCAATGATGTAACTTCGATTGTAATTTGTCATAAAAATCCAATAAATAATTAAGAATATATTATGAGAATACCTCAGAAATTCGAATGTCTATCATTTTTAAATGGATGAATCTGCAAAGATAAATGAGGTGTTAAAATGGTGTTTGGTAGCAGAAAATATCTACAAAATTTCATGAAAATCTATTGATTCTTTTAAAAGTTATTAATGCAGAAAACACATAAATATAAAGATATTAGACAGAAATAGTATAGCAATCTTATAAACCTCACTTTCCCTTGGAAAATAAGTTAAAAATAAAAGAAAGTGATTAATATTTACCTTTATATATCCTCGAAAACTATTTATAAGTGTCTAAATACTTTTATTGATTTCTAGATTAAATGATTAATAAATTCATTCAGATGATTTGTAACTCAGTTAATATTGATAACTAAAATAACAATGTTACTGAATTCGAGCAAATGATATCAAATCACATCATATTATTAAAAATTGCGAAGGAATGATCCCACAAATCTTATTCTGTCTGATCTCTTCTTCAATGACATGCTATGGAAAAAAAAAGATTCTGATTCATGTACATCTAATGAAATATCCGATATACCCTATGATGATAATGACTAACTTCTTTGGTAATGCTACACAATATCAATATAAATATTTCGATTGTCATTCTGTCTGATCTCTTCTTCAATGACATGCTATGGAAAAAGAAAAGATTCTGATTCATGTACATCTAATGAAATATCCGATATACCCTACGATGATAATGACTAACTTCTTTGGTAATGCTACACAATATCAATATAAATATTTCGATTGATATTTATTAAGCAGATGTTAACTGTTCATTTAAAACATCTGAAGAATTTATAAATCAAAATTGTTGTTTAATTAGTTGAATATAGGCTTTTGTTTAATTAAATTTGGGTGTAATCTTACATCACTAACTTCCAAAATTATTTTAACACAATCAAAATTGGAATGATTATTATCATGTTTCAATTCCTTCAATTATTTTTCAAAATGAAGATAAATTATCTTTAGTTTCAAATGTTTTATCTGGCTATTATTAATTCATTATTACTATAAGTTTCTACAGTTTAAATCATACTCTACGAGAATTATTCTTAGCACAGTAGTAGTATAAATAAATCACTAGCTATTTTTTTAAGTGGATTTTTTAATTAGATCGTATAATTTTAATATTATAACAACTATATATACTATATTTCAGATATAAAACTAATCATTTTATGAAATATTTTACATTATATTATATTTTCCGAAATAAAATTATGGCTATGAAATTATCATACTGATTCTTACCGACGACTTTAACAATATAAGTTCCGATGTTCCGCTAATTTATCACAAATGTTCCGTGGAATTATGAAATATATGAATATATGTAATCTAATAATTTTTAATAAAAGTTATATTAAGAATTGCACACATATTTTTATCGTAAATTTTAAGACTGAGCCGTTTTATATAATAAACATTTATTGATTTTTATGATTCACAAATATTTTTGTATAGTTAAACATGAATATATGTAATCTAATAATTTTTAATAAAAGTTATATTAAGAACTGCACACATATTTTTATCGTAAATTTTAAGACTGAGTCGTTTTATATAATAAACATTTATTGATTTTTATGATTCACAAATATTTTTGTATAGTTAAAAGTGTTTCGCGATACCAAAAAGGCTGAAGAACACTGAACTATCATCTCATTTTGCCCAACAAAGTGCGTTCATACTAATAACTTTCGAACTAATTAGTACATTTTGATTAAATTTATTAATGATGTTCTACCATTAAAGCTGGTTTTTATGCCGCATCATTTAACCTTCTAATTGTAACTTGGGTTAAAATTAGAGGGTTAAATGATGCCGCATAAAGAAAGATGGCAGATTTCAAGAATAGCATACGAGAGGTTTCAAAAGTTTCTTCTTAATATCTTTTGAATTATTTAATTTGAATTTTATAAAATTTAGTAGAGTGGGTCAAGCTATCAAAGTCGTCTGTCAGATGTCTCCAGAGTGAAATCATAGCATGCTTTCACTCTGGAGGATTCGGGTTAAATTCCTAAGTCCCACACCGCCAGTTTTTCAGAAGTCTGGGCCCAGCTGGTTGAATCTCATCCTCCACCTGATGGCTTATTCCGGAAGCACTGTAATCGTAGTTTAGTATTCACGGAATAGAAAACGGCGTAAAACCATACAGAAAGAGCTATTAAAGTCGAATTTGAAATAATAATTAATTATCCCTGTAGATTTATCTATTTAAAATGATAGACGTCCAATCTTCTAAGTTTTCACTATAATAACTATAGAACTATTTAATAAATTTTTATGATACGCTACATCGAGTTATATCATTAAGAATGATTTTGATGGCATATATGATGATAATGCAATTTCTTATCTTTAATTATTCCAAAATAAAGGACACGCACGGAAAATAAGAGATTAGTTTTATCCAGAACTGCTTATATATATTTCTGAATATCACAACAATTACAACCCTTATATTTTAATTTAATTTTTAATTTATATTAATCTTTATATTTGTAAGGAGTATAAAATAAAATAAAATATTAATAAATTTAAAGTATTGAATCCATTAGAACGCCTACATTAGAGATAATTATTATTTCTAAATTACATTATTTATATTATAACATATTTTCCATATAATAATATATTGTTATACTTAAATAAATTATATAGGAGCTATTTTATATAATTAGATTATTGCGTCGTCTATTTTAAAATTCAAATATAGTATATTAATTTGTTTTCTGATAAACAACATTTGAAACATATTTCACAAAAATTATCACTGTTACTGCAAATAATTATAATATTTTTTTTGTAAAAAAATCTCTAACATTACAGATTTAATAAATTTTTTATTAGAAAACTTTTAATTAGTCAAACAAAAAAGGTAAAAGAAATTACATATTTGAAGAATTGAAATTTTCTTTCAATATATAATTAATATCGTGCATTAAATTTATATGTTAATGTTTTCTATTACTAAATAGAATAAAAATACTTATAAATTTCAAAATATTTTTAAAATATTTTGATGAATATCCTATTTGTAATAATGATTTAAGCGTACATCAGCAATACAATAAAATAGATTTGCATTATTTTATAAAACGGAAGTTATAAGCAGTTAATAGACATTTACATGTAACCTATTGAATATATTCTGTAACGATATTTTTGGAGTTATTACTTGAAATCATTTTTAAACGTTATTAAAATTTAATTCAATTGTTTTGAAAAATATGTTTGATTCAATTAATATACTTTTAACGAGAAAAATAAATGGTGATTACTTCCATTCACGCAATGTAGATCTTTACTGAATTATTTTCAATTCATACAAGAGAGATAAATGAAGAAAACCATCTAAAATATATCAAGGACTACCATAGCTGTTTCTTTCAAGAGCCATCTAGAGAATGTAGAAAGGGTAATTTATCACTGGTCTCACTCGAAACAGGCTAATAGGAGATAGCCGATAATGATCTCAGAAGAACTATAAAGTAACTAAGAATAAATACATGAGAAAAAAAAATATATCATCATAAATATTTCTCATATATAAATAATTTTAATCTTTAATTTTATATAACTAGAACAGGCATTGGTTATGATTTACTATCACGTAAAATCCATATACTGTATTTATACAGAAAGCGTTACAATAAATCTGCAATAATAGAGTTGTATCAAGATCAAAGAATGCATTACATTACAGATCTATTCAATTTTGTTAAAAGAACGTATGACAGACATTTTATAAGTTTTATATACTGTATTTTATATGTCTCGAACTAAAAAAAAAACTAAAGTATTCTGTTAAAATATTTTTCTTAAATATTTTAGATCTCAGAAAAAATATATTTTAGTGTTTTCTTTGAAAAGAATCTTTGTATGCAATTCTTTAATAAAACATATTTTCTTTTGCACTCGATTCAAAAATTCCATTCACGGCATTTTCTGTAAATTTGAAATTATGATACACTTCACCGGAAGTTTTACTTATGTTCCAATGCTTCAAAAAAGAACGATAATGTGAAGACGTCAGAGTTTAGATATTTCGCAGGAAGTAAACGTCAAGAAATATGCAGATAAATTAATAAATCTTTTTTTAATATTTTGTTAATAAATCATACTATTTGTTCGCATTTTGTTCTTTTTTTTCATTCTTTTTTTAAGCAGCCAAGTTTACACAAAGCGTCATTAAATTTAAAATATTTCTATTGAAATGAGTTAGTGTTCCACACAAATTCCAAATTTCCGTCTGATTAAACGTAATTAGACTTTAAAAGCAATCATGACGTTTAATTTTCTCCGTATTAAATTATTATAATGAATATTATATTTTAATTAATTTTTAAAGAAATTTTCTCAAAAATACATAAACACGAAAAATTTTAACGACCCTTTTTTTTATTACATAATTTTTTTAAACTTGGATCATTTGGCATCTAAAAGAAATGTGACGTCAAATATCTTCCCTTGGTGATTCTGTCTGAATAGAGATTCCAGTCAAGCGCTTTAGCAACTTCGGATATTCTTCAATAATCATCTGACAACTGTTTTCCTCAGGAAACGTAGTAATCAATGTCAATCGTTCTACTATGATAATCTGTTATAATGCAATTGAATAGAACTAATATTATCGATATTTCAGCATTCGTAATTAAATAAAAATTGAAAAAAATCATTTTGCATGTTCCTCTTTAAGTAAATTTTATAAATCGTCATATAATAAACTGGCTGCATTTACATGTTATGAATGTTAATAATTATACTATGTATTTAATCTCCTTAGTTAAAAAGATTAATATATACATATAACGAATCACTGTATAACAGTGATTCGTTACATATATATATTAATCTATATAACTATTTAACGCAATTTTTTATGTGAAAGCTTATAATAATTTAATAAGATTTAAAAAATTATAACAACTTCGTTAATCTCAAAACAATTTTTTACGGAAATTCAAGGTAATTAATGTAATACATTAACCATCGTAAGTTAACATCTCAATTAAAATTATTTAGATCGGAAGAGCGTCGTGTAGGGAAAGAGTGTAGATCTCGGTGGTCGCCGTATCATTAAAAAAAAATATATTAATCTATATAACTATTTAACGCAATTTTTTATGTGAAAGCTTATAATAATTTAATAAGATTTAAAAAATTATAACAACTTCGTTAATCTCAAAACAATTTTTTACGGAAATTCAAGGTAATTAATGTAATACATTAACCATCGTAAGTTAACATCTCAATTAAAATTATTTAATTATTGATAAACTATTGTATAATAATTTGATAATTATTATTATAATAATAGAATCACTTATTAATTTTTATGCGATTTTATTAATGATTTGAATTTTATACTTTTTGCTTGCAATGAATTTATGAAATTATATATTTAAGAATATATGTCTTTGAATACATTTATTTTCTGCAATCAACTTAAAAGCTGCTTGTTAAATTTTGTATTATTTTAACATTAAAATAATACAAAATTTGATATTAAAACTATGCAAAATTTTTAGTTTGCACTGCAATTTTTCATTTAAAAATTTTTATTTTTATAGTAAACTTTTATTATTTTAGCAAATAATTTTGAATAACAAAAACGGCAATCAAACATAAAATAGTAATTTCTTTTGAATCATTATTGGTTTGTCTACTCATTTTGCAAATGCTAAAAAAATCAAATATGCATACTTCTTATGTTTTATCAGTTGTTTTAATTTTGAATGCACCTATAGATATAACAGAAAATAATTTATATATATAGCATAAATTTTCCTACCGACAACGAATTTATACTACAAAATTTATGCTAGGAATAATAAATTATTGTGAAATTTTAATAATTCAGATCTATAGCCTGTTCAAGACTTGGTTAAAAAATCTTTATATAAATTTAGTTAAATAAAAAAATCACTCATTTTAATGTAACTGGATACTACTTTGTCAAGTACTTAACCATATTTTATTGATTAATATATTAAATTACTTTTTAATTCAGTAATATTTGCTTTATAAATTGCCTATATTTAAATTGTCATTAAAAATGTATTTTTGTGTTACTTTAATATATAGTTTATGTAGTTTTATATTAAAAATCTATATTTATTTTGTTTTAATCGAATTTTATTCAGCGAGTTCAAATCTACCAATTAAAGATTTAAAGATTGAAAATACTTATTCTATCTAAAGGATTAAATAAATGAGAAAAACTTTAACAACTTTCCAATTGTTTAGCAAATTCTGTCATTTGTATTTGTTCAAACGTTTTATAAGATTTCCCAAATGATGCACAGTATATAAATTTTTAAATATCAAAAATTCAATACTATATTTAATAAATTGAAAGCAAAATTATTTGGATTGCCATCTTTCAAACATTCGAGTTTGTCTATTAAATTCATTAATATTATTTTAAATTTTAATATCAATTTTAATTTTGCTCTAACTCTCTAAGATATTAATGCCAAATTAAAATTTAAAATCTCTCTTTTCTTGCTATAAATACCAGAAATTTTTATTAAAATTTATGTTTCTCTGAAAGTTATTTTAATAATGCCACCATTTAATGATAACGTAATTTTTATATAAAATAATGAATTTTTTTAAAATATTACATAATAAAATTTTATATGAAATATTGCACATTATATAAAGATAAATGTCATCAGACATATTTAAAACATTTTCAACTGAGGAATGCTGAAATATTTATTCCATTTTTTTCTTCTTCTAAGAGAGTTCTCATCGATCTAAACAACTTCTAAACAGGCTTCATCTGTTGGAATCAACAGATGAAGCCTTTAATGTTTACGGATTTTCATGGTAATTTTTTTCTTCATTTTATATTGCTTGTCATTTGCAAGATAATAGACAGAGGTCATACCACATCCCACTACAAGCTGCCCATAAAGTAATGAGATGGATCATATAGACTAAGTAAAGAATAGCATTGAAGGTGGAAAAAGAATATGAATTATGTGATCGGATTAAAAATTCATTTAACAGGTAGAAAGTATAAAATATATATATATATTATGATGCAAGCAGTTGACCAACTTACTTGAGAAATTATAACTCTATCATTGAACTAAGTTGTATATCTATTTTATCCTTCCCAATTGTAATTAGGAATTTTTAGACTTTGCTACAGAAAGATGAAAGTTTTCAGTTATAATGATTATGGAAAATTATTTAGATATTATTAAATATAATTAAACTATATATATTAAGAATGATATCATCATTTGTCTTTTATCAGACTTAACAAACTTTCTACTCCTTAATTATCAATGCATTGTTTTAAATCGTCTGAAGTATTTATATGAATTGATTCCCTGCAAATTGAGAGATTTTAAAGTCTGGAAATCCTGTTAAGAATATAATGGAATTAGATAGAGGATAAACATATAGAAATGTGTGTGTATATATATTAATCTTCTATTTTATTTAATTATAGAATTTTTAATTACAATGAGAACAGGCATGATTAATTGAAGAGAATTAGGTTCAATGCAGTAAATACATTATAAGAAGAAATGCGAAAAGTAGTCAATAAATACAAAATAAATATGTTTGCGCTAAAGCAATATAATCCCTTTAAATAAGTTCTTATTTTTAAGGCATTTTAAATTGAATTTTCACTCGATAAATAAATGCTACGCATGATAGGAAGAAAATATGATTTGAATGGAAATAGATATGTTTGCTAATAAAACCATTTAATATATTTACAAAATAGAAACATTCTCAGTGAGAGAATGATTGATTATTCCTCACAGCATTGAATGCAATTTATGAGTATTTTCAGCAAAGTTTTGAATAAAATATTTTAATAGACAAAATTTAAAATAAATTTGCATATTTCTATAACTAAAAACAATAGACACAGTTACAGTAGAACAATAGAACCGTAGACTGGATTCTTAAAAGAACTATAAAAATTACAGTATTTTATGTAAAACTTTTTATTCAGTTTACATTCTTTAAAGCATTTAAATAATAAATTTAATATCAATTTTAATAGCGGAGATGTAACCAGAAAAAAAATTTAAATCAAAATCAAAGCAAAAGAATCGAACAATTTATACTGATTAAAAAATTACAAATATAAATTTTTATAAAAATTTTATCACTTCAATGATATTAACTGATATATTCAAAATTTTACATTTAAATAGTCATTAAGACTGTTTATGGGTTACTCACAGGCGTTATGCTTATGTATATGTATAATTATACTAATAAAACAATAAATTCTAAGTGTAATACAATGAAAACAACATTATAGTTTTGAATATGTGCAGAATAAATTTTATGGCATACATTCAAGTAGATCATAAAGTTTATGCATCATAAATTGCCTTTATTATTATTACTGATTGTTTGATAATTTAGATAATCATGAATTATAGCAATATTACTATTATTACGATATATAACCAGACAAATTTCCTAAGCACGAAAAACAGTGCATTTTATATCAGTTATGCATAAGGATTTTCTTGCTTTACTGCTGTAAAAAGTTAAAATATTGTTTAAAATTACTATATAGTATTGTGTAACAAAATAAAGCTGTTATATTTTAAATCTAATATTGCAAACTTTGATATAAATGTTCTAGAAATAACATCAAGAGCAGATAGAATTACTGACATGGAAACAATTTTTTCCACGTTCACTTATATTTTTTATTTTATCTGTGTTCATTTTTTATTATTTACGAGATGGATAGTCTCTAAATCATTTTTCTGAAATTTAACATCTATACTGTACTGTATATATCATAATGGCCTATATTTCTGTTTGCTGGGTTAATATGTAACAATAAATTATGATGAAATGTTATAAATAGATTATTAAAAATTTTAGCCAGAAGTTTCGTGCTTCTCATTAATATGATAATTTTATAATAATTATGTTTTTTCTTTCAAATATTCTAGAAATGAGAACTAAAATATTTTTTAAAATATGCAAAATGTTTAGTTAAATAATATTTCTAAACATTTTTTTTCGAAATGCTCTGTCCACATTCTGAACATTAGATTTTCTATTTGTTCCTCCTTATAAATCAAAGTGTCATATCTGATCAATCCTTATTTCTCTTATTACATAGGAAATCCATAATGTTCTATAAATGATACATCATTTATAGTTTACAATTAAATCGAATCTTTTATTAGTAATATCACTATTTTGTTATTTAAGAAAAAATACATTTGAAATTTCAATAATTATATCTATTTATATTAATATAGTGAAGATTCCTTCTGTTGAGTTGTGCATTAAATATTATAGTAGGGTGAATAATCATAGAATTCCATTAAAACATTGGCACGAATCAAAATTAAATTATTAAGTTATTAGGAATAGTAATATAAACATATATAATAATATTTGTAGGCAAAAAAAATTATCACGATCAAAATGTTTATTTGAAATGGTTCAAAAGTTTTACTATGCTCTGATAGCAATATGATTTGTTTCACAATATATAAAAACGTTATTTTTCTAGAAGTAACTCTATTACAAACAGAATTTTCGTTAGTTAATTAAATATTAAAGCTACATCATAATTATTTTGCAAAAATAAGGTTATTTTTATTGAAGATTTCTTAAGATAATTTTATATTATTTTCTCTTTATTAGCTTTCTTGAAAGATTTTTTAAGACTCTTTATATTATTTTCTTAATTTTTATTTAATTCCCAGTTATGAAACTATAATTATATTGATTTGTTCATTAAAATTTAACAGATCAAATTTTTGAAATTCATAAAAAATTATTAACAATTTTACGTGATGTTTATTATTCTGTTTAACATAGAAACTGAAAAGTTTGCTAATTATCTTGCAGTTAGTTAAAGTATTTAATTATTACAAACAGAATTTTCGTTAGTTAATTAAACATTAAAGCTACATCATAATTATTTTGCAAAAATAAGGTTATTTTTATTGAAGATTTCTTAAGATAATTTTATATTATTTTCTCTTTATTAGCTTTCTTGAAAGATTTTTTAAGACTCTTTATATTATTTTCTTAATTTTTATTTAATTCCCAGTTATGAAACTATAATTATATTGATTTGTTCATTAAAATTTAACAGATCAAATTTTTGAAATTCATAAAAAATTATTAACAATTTTACGTGATGTTTATTATTCTGTTTAACATAGAAACTGAAAAGTTTGCTAATTATCTTGCAGTTAGTTAAAGTATTTATTCAGAAAAATTAAAGATTTTTTCTTATTCTCTAGTTGTTAAATTATGTTTTTTATTTATTTTTTAATGAACAACTAAGCCAACTGATTTCTTTTTATAACAGACTTAATTTCAACTAGAATTTTCATACAAATAAGAAAAGTTTGAATTAAAAATTGCACTTCTCTTAAAAAAATATAAAGCGACTTCAAGCATAGTTATTGATCTCAAATAACATTCATAAATTTATTTCTTATTTAATTAATATATAGGCAATAAACCCAATAAACAAATTCCAAAATTTAGCCATAAACATAAATGAATAAATAATATAAATTAGAAGAAATTTATTAAAATAACGAAATTCAACATTTTCTTATAATAGTTCCTTTGAGATTGGAAAGGTAGGATTGTAATCTGCTTTTGTGCTATATTCTTTCATAATCAATTTTTTTCCTCTCAGAATTTCCTAATAACAAGAAAGATTTCTTTTTACTTCTTGTCTAGTTGTTGCTATTCATTACTCATTCCATTCTGCTTCCTTTTAATTTTTTTATTTTTTGTTAAAGTGCTTTTCTATTGTTATTTTTGGTTACAATAACAGAAGATATGAATGATTTTGTGCATATGTTTTTTCATGCGACTAGCATATTTGCCTGTTCAAATATATCTTAAAAATAAATTATTTAGTTAATTTTTTAGATCTATTAAGCTTACATGCTGCTTATTATATTTCCAGTCTCCTTTATAATATTTCCAATAGTCATCTTCAATTGTTGGATGAAGAACCTTTAATCCAAAAGTTATCTTCAATTGTTGAATGATTGTTAGCTTAATCATTTTTTTAATATTCATTTAAATTTTGAATAATTTACTGAAGTTAAATACAAAAAAAAGTAGCAACTGTGATTTTAATTTAATTTTGTGCATAATGTAATATGAAAAATAATTAATTTAAAATTTTTAATTTTCGAAACTTATTGTTTCATTTAAGCAATTAGAAAAATTTCTACGAAGACAAGAGGTTACCTAAATAGAAAATATATAATATTAGGTGATAGTTTATACAAAATATTTAAACACCATAAAAACTTCTTTTTACTGGTTAGAAATAATGATAGCTGCATAATACATAAGGATGAACAAGAAATAATTAAAATACAGTACTGTCTACTATATAATTTGTACAGTACGAAAATTTATTTTTAAATTCCTCAAAAAATTGCACCATATAAAGTTACATATTAATAATGATATTTATTAATTAAATGACGAATTAGAATTAAATATTTGATAAACTAATATTAGGAAAATGTCTATCAGTGTAAATAGAATAATTAATAGTTTATACATTATAAAAGTGATAACAACTGCAATGCATGTTGTATTAACCGAGTTTTCAAACAATTAAACTGCAATAGCTATTTAAGAATCATTACAATCATTTGGATAATGATTTAAATATTTTAAATATTGATTTTGCGAATTTTATCGTTTGTATTAGAGTTATTTTAAAAGGCAGGCTGAAATTTATCATGAGAATAATTAATTGATAATACAAAACGTAATTTAAGGATGTATGCATTAATACATTACATGAAGTGCAAAGAGCATGATAACTGTCTGAGTCTTATAATTAAAAGTTCGCTTGAATTTAAGATAAAAAATTTAGATTGCCATATCAATGTAAAATTTATAAGATATTCATTTAGATGAATTAAAATCATAATGACTTTCTGTATATACCTAACATAATTTAATGTTTAAACAGATTGCGAGATTAAATATTTAATATTTGATAATGCCAGAAGTAAAATTTAAATTATGTAATTAGAAGATAATTAGTCTAAGCAGAGTTTCTTAAAATCATATTAAGTTATTTTGCAAAATCATATTCTATAAATATAGAATTCGCTTGATTCATTGATTTAAATAGAGAATTTAAAAAGAATCCGAAAATTTTAAATATTAAAAGTCTACTCTATGCCTACTTTTGTAGGTCAATCACGGATTTCTTGTGGTTTGGATGATTGACGATCATCTAAGATATATCCCTTCATGAATTTTTTCCTTCTTACTTTTTAAGGAATGGGAAATTTTATCAGATTAATAGCGATTTTTTCACAAACCAACATTGTTGTTTCGTAGTTTACGTATTTATTGTGCAGTAACTCTTATTATGTCAATGCCAATGGCATTTCATACTGAGATTTTACAATTAAGTGGTATTATTTCATAAATTTCTTATTATTATTACGTTATAAAATCATGTTTTATTGTTGCGTCAAGCTATGACAGAAATTTATTCTCAATCTTTCTTATATTGGTAAGTTTTAAAACGTTTCCTGTTACCGTTATATCATCGTAAAATTTTTATACGACAACAATGACAAAAACACAAAACATCTTTTATATAGTGGTCACAGAAGAATATATTCAGGAAAATATTATCGCGGTAATAATATTATTTACATTGAATATAAGAAAGACATTCACATAAAAATTATTTTAATTTTATGCTTTATTAGATTAGATTAGAAAGGTACTTATAAATTTTTTCTTTAAATTTCAGAAGTTATTTTGCTGACTAAGATGGCAATTTCTATCATTTCATCTAAGATTATTTTCTTTGAATATGTCTGTTATTCTTAAGGAAAAGTAAGACTCTTTCAGTTTCAAAAATATCTCATATTTCTATCTTGGATAGACATTTATATTTATTGAAGATAATTCACTCGAGATTGGCAAAAAATAATTTTAAAAAATACCATCAATTCAAAAAATTGCTTTATTCATTTAGATTAAAAAAGTTGTAATTTGATAAATGGAAGATTACCATAATGCCAAGTATATGATAATTTGTGAAAATAAAATAAAACTATTTTAGTTGTTTTATCGACCTATCATTCGAAGTTAATAAGAGATTTTTAATATCATTATATAATTTGTATATCTGTTTCTTACTGATAACTTTTGAACTAATCAGATGATTTTCATGAAATTTGATAAGAATATTCTGCCATTAAAGATGAACTCGCTGCATGTTTTAAGTCTAAATGGCGGATGTACAAACTTCTGAGTTGAATGCCCTCTTAATACATCTTGAACTAAATGGATTTTTATGATCTTTGAAGAGAAGTTCAAATCATTAAAGATGACCTTTCCAGATCTTTATCTTAAACTATAAAAAATGACCATCAACTTTCTGTAGTTCCCCTTAAAATTATTGAATTATCTGATTAATTTTTATATTATTCAATAAAGAATATTAAGCCTAGGCCATTGAAAATATAATTTTGTGACATTCACTTTCTTTTACTGTATTGTTATATTTATAATCATTCAAATTATTGGCATGCTTGGAAAGTAAATGATTTTTCCAAAATTGGGATTTTTATTAAATTAAACATTGAACTAAATAAATAAAAGTTATAAAGTCAATATTTTATAGGATTTACATAATAGACCTCTGATAGATATAGACCTCTTAGTGCATATTAACCATAATCAGGTCTTTAAATTTTATAATGGCTGAACCTAAAATTGCTTAATAATGTAATAAAATGATTTTTGTACAATTATATAATCTACGTGTTAAATAAGATATAAAATATAAAATAAATGTTATTTTGTCATTAATTACAGATAACTTTCTTTTGAAATTAAAATAAAAATCATTATAGTGATGTAATTAAGCATGTGATCAAGTTTAAAATCTACAATGCGTCAAAATCTGACAAAAAGCTACTATTATGATTATAAAACAACCAGGACCGTTCACAATTAATTGCATTCACAAATAACATTTTAAAAGAACAATTATCATCTAATTACAAAAATCTGTAATTTATTCCGGTCCACCATTCATTAGAAAATTGTTTATTTCTTTCCTAAAAAGTTTAGAGACCTCTGCTATAAAGCAAAAGACTTTTTAAATAAATTCAATTCATTAATGGAACTAATTTATATATGTATAATAATCCATCCTACTATTGATGATTAATATAATAATTTACTCGCTTTATACATTAATAAATTTTCTATTAAAATTTGTATAAGAATTAACTAAATTTATCAAGCTTTTAAAACAATTTCTGTGATTAGAAATATTATTTTTGCATTGTCAACATTACTCTCATGTATGTAGCCAGTTGTTTGCAATAAAGTGCACTTTAAAGTTTATGTTGTTATGGATAAATTTTGCAAAATTACAGTATTTTATTCTTTTACATATATTAATCCATTAAAATTTTAGATAGATTTTTAATGAAATATATTGATGTATAAATATTTAACTTGCATAAAAAGAGAAAAAAAAATAACTTTTTAATGAAATGTGAATAACGAGAATCAAACAATACCTCATTTTTTTTTTTTTTAAAATTTAATTTTACTGTTTTACTCATTTTTTTTTTTTTTTACAAAATTTAATTTTACTGTTTTTCCTTATCAAAATTTTAATTGGAAAGTTAAGAAATGTAAATACTTGAATTGATCATTCAATGATAAATTAATGCGAATATTTAGAATTTAATTAGAATATGTATATTAATGAAACTATTGTTCTCATACTGTAACCAGAATCATGCTACTATAGTATTGGAATATGTTAGTTAAAATTTAATCAAACATCTATGGCGAATAATATGCAACTCAGTATCAAATATATAATATACGGATTAAATTCCATATAGAGGTCCACGTTTTCGTCAAAATAGATTAATCAATTCAAACTATCTCTATTATTGCAACAATTCATATAATGAGTAAGATTAATGATATTCACCTTATACAATATTGTTTTACTCAATCGATCTCTTCCTGTCTCAGAGCTAGTCTTTAATATATAAGCTATTCCATAAAAAATGCAATATATTGAAGCCAACTCTTAAATATATCTTAAAAATATTGCATCTTTCTCTATATGTGTAGAATTTTATAATGCATTTTCCTGTAATTAAAATTTGAGCGATAATAATAAGGACTAATTAGGATATCAGATTCGATTTTTCCATCTTTATCTGATCAATAAAAGTAAAATTTTTTCAAATTATTTGATATATTTTTTATAGAAAGATATTTTTAAACTAATATTGCGATGCGACAAGCGCATGTCTCACTTCGCGTCGCGCGTCGCTTCGACGGATAGAGCGCATCACATCGACAGATGCCACAGATAGGAAATTATCTAAATTTTTAATGATTTTTAACTACGATATCAAATTATATCTTTGTAATCGTGGCTTTATTATCATAAAAAGCATCAAATCACAAATCGCATTCGATTAATTTAGCATTTACAAACGATAATTTTTCAATTTTTAACAGAAAGATCGATTCGCTTGCCTAATGCTGTATTATAAAGTCCAAGAAGTTACAAAAGTTCAAACCACAAGAATCAGCTTGAAAATGGCGTTATAAAAAAGAAGACCTTCTTTCTCAAGTAGTTTATAACAGCTTCAAAGTATAACAATATATTATATCATTAGAATTATTGTGAATTTTTATATTGATTATGTTATTTAGAAAAAAAAGAAAAAAAATAGGAAAAAAAAATAACGATAAAATAAAAGTGGTGTAGCATTATCTTAATGCACTCTGTTTGTTGACTGGGCTAACAAAGTTCTTATACCATTCAAAGAAGATGAAGGCAAATCCATTAGGAGAGATTCAATATTTACATAAGTTTCAAGAATAATCCAGATTTTTCTAAATTTTTATGGTAAAGTTAGAGTCTTTGTTCGCACGTCTAATGAATTGAGCGATTCAATTAAGATAAAACTGATGTTTGAAGGAAAAGTTTTGAAAACTTATTATCATCTTTATTTAAATTTATATGAATGATATTTTCCTCAATGTTATCTTTCGGAATAATTGGGAATTTTTTATTCTTAGATATCAACAACAGGATAGATCTATTCTAAATATAGAAGGTGATGTTAAAATAACCTACAAACAAGAACAATTTAAAATGATCTTTTAAAACTAATTGTAGAGTTATTTAATGTTATTTTCTCTACTAATGTAATTCTCTTTATTTTATGAATAAATACATATGATATCGTTTATTTCTTTGAAACCGTATTGAATTATAAAATGGTAGATTTTAGTTTGTAGATTATTTAAATGGAAATAATTGTTTTAGAAATGCGTATTTAAAGTTTAAATTGATATTAGTTTAATAATCAAATATTTAGCAATTAATCAACGTTTTATCACTGATTTCACAGTTTAATTTCATTTATCATTGTAATAGAAATTATATTATGACATAGTAAATATAATGATGATTATATTATATTCTGTAAACAAAATACAGTAATCAAATTATCAAGAATGTATTCTCTGAAAGCCCGGATCGCCCAAGCATTTCTGCCACAGAATTCTTTCATATTTGCATATATGCACAATTATATCTCCATAGAGACGTCTTCATCATTATGCATTTGTGATATCGCTTATTGTTACGCTATCGTATTGTTACATATCGGCGCTTTTTATAAGTCAGTATTGCGTCACAATGACATAATTTGATGACGCTATATGCAAAATGCTACATACTGAAGAAGTTATATTTAGGATCTTGTGATCAATTCTAAAGTCATTGTCTTAATAATCATATTATTTTTGGACCTATGATCCATTCTAGAATTATTACCATGAATCTTTATTCTAATGTTAAATTTTTAATGACAATCGAAGAGCCTAGAAACATTCAAATTCGGACGAATACCTGAAGGATTAAATGATGGCAGGATGGTTGCATGATAATGCGATTGTTATCACTTTGGAAGATCTGGGCTCACTTCCTGATCTACGCTTCCAGCTTTTTTTACCAACTTCAGATTAACTTCATCATGGGCCAACTTGTGATAGGTTCTAGAAGTGACTGCTGTCGACAATATTCACGTGATTCGGTGTAATATTCAAATTAACTTAACCTAAAGGATTTATTACGTGTTTTTATTGCGACTTCAAAATATGTCAACCGCTAGGATAATTTTGATCAGTTTTGGAACTGCGGTGTCCATTGCTATTTTGGATGTGCTGTCAAATTTTAAGATTCCGTCCAATTTTTAATTACTTTTAGTTGCTACTGGCAGACACACAGGCAGATATTGTCTTTTTTTATTATAAAATAAGATGTTAAAATGTCTTTATAATCCTTTGTGTGGCATCTTTATGACGCTTTGGATGTGCTGTCAAATTTTAAGATTCCGTCCAATTTTTGATTACTTTTAGTTGCTACTGGCAGACACACAGGCAGATATTGTCTTTTCTTATTATAAAATAAGATGTTAAAATGTCTTTATAATCCTTTGTGTGGCATCTTTATGACGTAACAATGAGCGACATCAAATAATTCTAACGTATGATGTAACAATGGATGATATTCCAGAACGTCACCAGTGGTGACGGGAATATGACATAGTAATGAACGATGTTACAAAAGTTCTGACATATTATATAGTAACAGATGACGTCACAAAACAATACGTTATTAGGACTCAAAATGCGTGTCGTCACACAGAGTTTCCGACATATGACATAACAATGGATGCCTTTATACCATTTGTCGAACATGATAAAACCTCAACAGTTTGTTACGTCACAAAAGTTGTCATATATCGAATTGCCAATGTATTAAGTCACCGTATGTCATATGTCGAAATATGACAAAACCTCATCAGTGGGTTACAACACAAATGTTCTGACGTATGACGTATAGGGCACTAAATAGAAAGTATACTCGTCCTGCGCCATATTTAGTCCAAGACGCCTTATATTGGTCCAATATATATCATATTTTTAAACTTCTAGACAATTTAATTATTGAGATTAGTTCATCCTATGTAAAAATTTAAAATGTACGATTAGGAATATAATTTATTAGCCAAAATTTCAATTATTATCAATCGATATCTTGTTGACATCCCATAGAAGCGCTTCTGTCATTTGAAAACTTTGGTATTAAATGCTATCTAGTAAATAAATAAAAAAACGATTGTATGAAATTAAACATTTCAATGTTTTCGATGCATTTTAAAGTCATAACTTCCATTTATTTTACGTATTTTTTTTTATTAAATTGAAATCTTTAGAATATTACTATAGCGACCTATGGGAAGAAGGACCAGAAATGGCGGATGCGTATACCCCCTATCTAATGTTCTAATGATATCATCGTCGCACCCAAATGTTTTGATTTTTTCAGCTTTGCTTACAAGTAGAATATCATTTGTGCCATCAAAACGTTTCGCAAACCAGAAATTAATATCTTTCTACAAATGATGTGCTAGAAATTGCCAGGCAAGGCCGAGTATACTGGCTAGTTTTTTGTAAATATTGTTTTACATGAGGAACTTGTTTCTAAGTCAATATTCTGATAAATTAATGCTCGATTGAATTGCTGTTTAATCAGCTACGCATCTTTTAAAATTAATATACGTCCGTATTATAAATTGATTTTTCATATAATATTTTAATAAACTACATTATTAATAAAACTAAATCGATATTTCTATAATTTGACGTTGTTTTTTAATTAAGTTCAATTTAATAACCGAATACTACGAAATGTTATTGAGTTATTAATGATTTAAAAAAAAATTTCATTTTTATGCCGTAAATACTCCTTACAGTCAGTCATAGCTCATTTTAAACTGGATAGTGTAGAATTGAAGAGAAAATTGAAATAATGTGAAATTTGAGTTATGAATATTTTATAACTTCAATGCATTTAATTGGAAATTAAAGCACGTGTAATTGGAAAATTAAAGAAAGTAAAAATTTATATTTAATTATTTAAAAATTTCTCGAATTTACGATCCTAACATCATTAGTGAACATTAAACAGATTAAATTGAAAAACTAATTAGGAATATAAATTTCCAAATGGATATTAAATATACATATCGAGTTCATCACAACTACATGTTAGATTTTCAATTTTGCCACTGAAATCTACGCTATTCGATTAAAATTACAATAAGACCTCGCTTAACGCTGTTTAGATATAACGCGGTTTTTTTTTCGAGTTCTGTATTTTTTATTGATTCATCTTGGCCCTATTTTACAAATGTTATACACTCACATAAATCTGAAATTGCACGAATTTGTTGCTTTGATACTTCTATGTCTTCTATGCAGTGCGTTTGATATCAGTGCAGTGAAGTACATACGAAAATCTGCTGCAGTCACAGTTCATATTCATGATCGGTCATCAACGTTATTTTACAGTAATAAAAATAACAATTATCACAGTCATCAATGTTATTTTACAGTAATAAAAATAACAATTATCTCATTTTAGTTGTTTTAATCGGAATAATGCCACTTCGAACTATAGTTTGATACGGTCAAAGTGACTTACTCTGACACTTCGAACAATTTAGAACGTCTTTCATCAATATTTTTTTCTTTGTTTTAGTTTACTGCAGTCTGAATACTGCCTTTTGTTCTTAAAATTTTTATTTTCTAATTTTAAGAATTTTTTTTCATGAATGATTTATGAATACAAATCGATATTAGTAACAAAAATAAAATGTCTATAATTAATGTTATAAAATAAAATTAAAAAAAAATGGTACGTATATTTTTTATTCACTGTCCTGTTTCACCTATCCCTATTATTTACGTGTTAAGATGACCTCGTTTAACGCTGTTTCATTTAGCGCTTGGTTTTTTTGAACGTATTCTCAGTGTTAAATGGGGTCTTACTATATTTATATATATATTACATCAAAGGAAACTTGAACTAAATTTCAGTTTCGAGTTGTATTAGAACAGGGGTTCTTAACTAAGGATATGGGAACCAAATGCTGGGGGAATGTGGACTCCATCTCTAAAGTATAGTATATCCAAGCTGTTGACATATTTGGAAGTCATACTGGCAACTAATATAAGGAATGATGATTATTTCGACAGTCAAGTGAAGGGGGATATGAGACCATTGGACAATCCTTTGCGGATCTGGAGTTATCAAAAGGTTAAGAACAGCTATATTAGAAGAAGATATACTGTAACAGAAACACGAACTGGGGGGTATGAGACCATTGGGAGGAATCTGGAGTTATCAAAAGGTTAAGAACCCCTATATTAGAAGAAGATATACTGTAACAGAAACACGAACTGGGGGTTATGAGACCATTGGGAAATCCATTGCGGATCTGGCGTCATCAAAAGATTAAGAACCCCTGGGGTGAAACATGAGTTATAGAATTAAATAAAAAATGGTTGCAATTAACTTTCATCGACTTAAAGCAATAAGATTTGGATTTAGTTTTCTAAAAGACGCGATTAAATATTCGAAGTGAGAGAAAATAGTAACGGCGACACTTCTGGCGCGGGAGTTTGCACATGCGCAGAAACATGGACTCCACACGCTTATTCCTTTATTATATATGATGATGACAATTTTATCGCTACCAAACGTAATTTTATCAAAAGCAAACATTTTTAATTAAAAATTAATCTTACTTATAATCGCATTATCTTCTACTGAAATTTATTAATTGTGATGATAATACTATTATAAAAAATAAAACATTTACTTACATTTCATGGAGTAAAGATGGAGATGGATAATGGCGGCGACCCGTGTAGAGGGGGAGCGTCGGCGGTAACGGAAGACATAGAAGAGTTGGATTTAGGAGGTTTTGGTTTATCGCAATTTATTATTATTCCAGTCCATAAATTTTTTTTTGCGTGATAATTTAAAAAAAAAACAACGAGTCACTATAACATTATGGTAATTGGAGGGAAGGTTGGGATGAATTAACTCACATAAAAACTAACAATTTTTTCGAGGAATAAAGGAAAAATTCTTTATCTAAAAGATTTACAACTGAAAAAAAAATTTTTTGAGAATAATTTAAATTTATAAAAATAGAAGAAAAAATTACTTCCTATGTGGGTTTGAGAGCCCAACTCCTCTCGGGGCTACTATTATACTATATCTGAAGGACAAAAACTTAAAAAGATTTTTATATATATAAAAATGATTAATCTAATAAATCGATTAAAGTTTGCAAGTGACTTAAGGGGTGATGGATCAACTGGATCCATACTAGAATTTGCAATCTCCTCCTTGGGAACATTAAATTTATATTCTTAGAATATATAAAGGACAGAAACTGTAAAAGAAAGAAAATAAACATAAAAATTGATTAATCTAATAAATCAAGTAAACTTTACTTATAAGTGACTTCAGGAAGTGGTGGATCCATACTAGAATTTTCAGTCTCCTTAGAAATATTAGATTCTTAGAAGCATTTTTTCTTCCATACTATATAAAAAAATTATTAAAAAAATCATATTTGAGAATAGATTATACGTAAAATACTTACTTTGAACAAAAAATAATAATGCTTGTTGTGAAATACATAGTATTTATATATATTTAGTCGAGCAATAAAAGTATATTGCAACTTTGATAAAAGGTGACACACCATATTGAATATATTGAATAGTGACATGAGTTATAGAATTAAATAAAAAATGGTTGCAATTAACTTTCATCGACTTAAAGCAATTATACAGGTTGAAGAAAAACTTCGTGGTAAAGCTGTGTGCACTGACAAACGACACCAAAATAAGTAGAAAATGCCAACTGAGCATATGGTCTAAATAGCACAGTTTTCGAATTAAGACCAATCTATGATTAAGCCTCTTTAAAACTAGCCAATCACAATCGAACATGCAAAGCGCCGTTGCTAGGCGTTGTGGTCGGTTTCGAAACAATCTACACCAGGGGTGTCCAACCTTTCGGCTTTCTTGGGCCGCATTTGAAAGAAAACAGTTGTCTCGGATAGCACTAACGATAGTTGTTAAACAAAAAAGTTAATAAATAATGTATAATACAGGTAGGCCTCGATTAGTGCGAGTTGTAAACACAGACCAGTCTTACTAACAAAGCTCCTTTTATGATGTCATCTTTTGAGAATAATTTAAATTTATAAAAATAGAAGAAAAAAATTACTTCCTATGTGGGTTTGAGAGCCCAACTCCTCTCGGGGCTACTATTATACTATATCTGAAGGACAAAAACTTAAAAAGATTTTTATATATATAAAAATGATTAATCTAATAAATCGATTAAAGTTTGCAAGTGACTTAAGGGGTGATGGATCAACTGGATCCATACTAGAATTTGCAATCTCCTTGGGAACATTAAATTTATATTCTTAGAATATATAAAGGACAGAAACTGTAAAAGAAAGAAAATAAACATAAAAATTGATTAATCTAATAAATCAAGTAAACTTTACTTATAAGTGACTTTCATGAACTTAAAGCAATTATACAGTTGAAGAAATACTTCGTCGTAAAGCTTTGTGCACTGACAAAGGACATCGAAACAAGTGGAAAATGGCAAATGAGAATTTGGTCTAAATAGCACCGTTTTCTAATTAACTCTTTAAAGCTAGCCAATCACAATCGAGCACGCAAAGCGCCGTTGCTAGGCGTTGTGGTCGCTCTCGAAAACGGCGCCATCTACACCATATGTCCATTATCAGTACAAAAAATTTTACGACGAAGTTTTTTTTCACCCTGTAGAATTAAATATAATTGTAAGATTTTTGACAGAGGTATTTTTTTCTGCTAATGGAATCCGAAATTACGACGTCACACCACTTGCAGGTGTCAAGTATATTACACAAACAAACAATAGAATCAGACTTTGCAGAATTTATAATAATAATCGTCTAAAAATCATCTTTAAAAAACTAAAAACTAGTGAACTGTTGCACGTCTATTTTTAATTAAATATATTTTTATATGGTTATAATTTTATTAATTTTAATAATGATATTGTCGGATTTGAATTGATTGTAATTAAAAAAAATGACAGCAACAGAGCTAACGAATCACACGATGGAAGACGAGCTGTTTTGCAGAGATCTACTGTATTTTTGTCGGAAAGTTCTCCTTTAACAAATATTTGTGAAACTTGAAAAGCATAAGTTTAGTTCCTTGTCAAAAACTTTTTTTTACTAAATTAATTGTACAGATTAAATGTAATAACTTCGTTTTTATATTGTAAAACTAACGAAATTAACCGGGAAAACTTTATTATTTTTTGAATGACTTTTTGATTGGGAGAGGGAAATGGAATGTTAGACTTGCCAGATAAACTCATAAAATATATCTGAGAGAGAAACAAACTGAAGGATCCAGTGACTCGAGGTCATGGGTCCTGATTAAAATAAACTAGAATAATTTTATTTTGACAGTTTTTTATACCAATGAGATGCAAGTAATAGTATTTCTTTTGTCAAATGAAGAGTACTTTCGTTTTGAACCTTCTCTTCAGTTTGACATGATTAGGAAAGTTAAAGAAAGTAGTAGGAGTAAAAAAGGAAAGAAAGGATTTTTTAACAGTTTGCTTAGATATTTGCTCGGGCTCTGGTGGTAGCTTAGCTCTGGCTGTGGCTCAGCTCATCCCTTCTTCACTTCTCCTCTTCAACTATGTCTGTGTGTGGTCCAATAAATGTCATCGTTTTTGTGTTCGTCAGTATTTTGTCTTCAGTTCAAGAAATTAAAGAAAATATTATTTGGAAAAGAAACTAAAAGAAATATGAAAAAAAAATATGAAAATACCTGTATGAAAAATGGAAACGAAGAAAAAAAATTCTCTCTCATGGGTCTGTCTCTCGCGTTAAACTAAAGTAAATCCCCCTTTCCCTTTTTAAGTCGAAAACAATCCATTTATGATCTTCATACCACTTATTAAATTCTTCCAATTCATCTTTTTTCATATTTTCAGGATGAAAAAAGTGTTTATCGGGAAGGCTCCCAATGTAATCTAGTGTTTCTGTTGAATGGAACCAATGGGGGAAAAATCCTTTACGTACATTTTGAGTGTCAAATAACGTTGGCAGTTTTCTAAGGGCAACAGATATAAAATTAAAACTGTCAATAAAAGTTATATTGGTTCCTAATATTGAAAAATACAAAAGTTTACATCCTCTCATAATTACTTCTGGTAATATCTTTAATTCATATAAGCAGTTTAATATTAAATACGCATCGTATGCCGAATTATTATGGGCAATGCAAACGGTATTTTCTCTAATACATAACCCAGTGTCTGGATCTGGTTGTAACAACCATTGAACGAAATATTTCGCACAATCTTTACCGTAAAATGTTAATTCTTCAAAATTAGTACTTACTTGATAAAATCGGTTGATGTATTCCATTTTCAATGATCGATTCAAAATCAAAATACAGTCTTCTTAATTTTGGAATGTGTTGTCTTGTTTTTCTTCAACTTGTTTCACAAAACATCGACTTCCAGGGTGAGCTTTTCGACATATAGTGCACTTTATATCACATAAATGAGATTCAGAATAAGGCATACTTTAAACATCTCTTTATAGAATCACAAATTCTTGATTCTTTATGTTTCTTAAAACAATACGGATTTTTAAAATAACGATTACAATTTGAACATAGTAATAACTCTCCTGTCTTCTTGCAAAAGATTTCTGAATGACAACTTTTACAGTTATCTCTACAGCAGTGATTTCTATCGTTGTGAGGTTGAGTACATCGTGCACAAAAATATTTTTTTCTAAGAAAACCTTTTATATTTGTTATAACGTCATAATGGTTGTTGTGAAAAAGAAGAAATATTTGTCTCTCGTTACGAAATGCTGTATAGATTTTTTTTTATCAACGTTATAAACAATGATTTGATAATTCTTTAAAAAGTCGTTGATATTTTTCGATATCATTTATAGATCCACCAAAAACTTTTGCTTGACGAGATATAAAGCTTGCCGTTTTTGTTCTGATATGCGATAATCAACAAGTTTTCTATGATGTTCGTTAAAAGATAAATTGTTCTGGAAAGCATACGTTCGATCCGCATATGATTTACCTTCTACTATTGCACAAGGTAGACATAATCCATCAGTGTTTATTATATGGCGTATACTTTTCTTTTTAGAAATGAAGGTATCAATAGATACTTCTTTACATTTACGAGGACCAGGCATTCTTCCTTCTCCATTTGGAGTTGTAAAGTTATTATATGCAGTTTAAAGATATTAGTAAAACATTTGTTGGACTGGTTTAACTTTTCTGAAATATCAAGCAATTGTTGAACTGTAAATTCATTTAGAGCTATAAATGGTAAATTAATAGGCTGATCCAGATCTTCATGTTCCATAGCAAAACGCATGCGATTAAAGGGAGGATGTATGCGCCGAATGTAGTCCATAATGTCTTCGAAAACGTCTTCAATTTCATTTTAAGATTCGTTAATTTCAACTGTAAATTCATTGAGATAAACACCATAACGGACGGAGAAACGTCGATTTTTTGATATTATTCGAAAATTCTAAAATTAAAAAATATAAACATTTTGTACTATTCAAAACATTATTGTTAAAACTAAATAGTAAAAGCACACTAAATTAAAATTTACTTACATTCATTTTTGATGTATTATTTTAATTTTTACTTCATTCACTTTTTCTATCCAAATAAGTAGATATGTCTTTTCACGTGTCTTTTCATATGCCTTTTTATATTGATATTTCTATTATAATATTTTAATAGCGAAGGACTCCGGAGTGTCTTCTGGAATGAGAGTGGGGGTCTTTTTGGAGGATGTCAGATGATAAGATATGAAAAAAGATTTTACTGGAGGTCTTACTGATGGTATTTTAGCAGCTGTCAGAATATTCTCCTAGATTGGAACAAAGTATTGAAAATAAGATCTTAAATTACTAATTTACAACTGAAAAGACCTCCTTAGAGTGTCACCACATGTAAAGTTAGGCAAAGGCTTGCTTTCAGTAATACGATAGATTTCAAATGAAAGTAATTATTTATCCAATCATTTCAGTTTGCACACGTCTCTTTAAAGACGTGTGCAAACTGAAATGATTTGATGAACATCTAATCATTTCAGTTTGCACACGTCTTTAAAGAGACGTGTGCAAACTGAAATGATTAGATGAATAATTAATTATTTCTACGATACCATATGTCAGGATTGTTTAAATATTAAAGGAACTTTTCTAACTTATTATATGTAAGTACAATACAATTAATGTACAACGATGTGCTATACATTTGATTGTAAGATTTGCAAGAGAAAAGTAACCTTTTACAACTCATTGTAAAAGTGTTCATGAAGAATTCTTTCGTTTTGCTTCTGATACATTTCTTATAATTGTTCGATGCCCCAAATGCAGTAAAGACAAAAAAATGAAGATACTCTCATCTCTGAAATATGGCATGGTGATGTATTTTCGAGTAAACAAGAATGGAACTGATTTAAAGAATCTAGCATTACGACAATTGACAAAGACAATCATAAATAAAAGTAAGGTCGGTTATTTTGAAGATGGTGCATTAAATACTAAATCTAGTGCGTTCGGACATTTACGAGTGAATACCCCTACCTCAATGGTTAAATAAAAATATAACCACTAAGGACATGAAGATAATTTTAAAATAATTTATATAATTGGCTTATTAATTAATTTTATCCTTATCCATTATCAATTAGAATATTTCGTTAAATAATTTGTATATAATTGTAGCGTTGTAAAAATCATTATCATCAACAAGCAATTTTGAATAGACTAATTGTTACTTTCGCATTCTTCTACTATTTTGGAATTATTAAAGATGGGGATTAAATACATCATCAAAATCATTTTCAATAACATGATATTCCTTCTGAATTAATTCAAAATTATAAATAATAAACAAAGATATATGGAGAAGCATTACACAGTGATTTTATTTAGACTATAAGTAATTTATAGTACTTTTTATAAGAAAATAGATTATAGAAGCAAATATTGAATAAGATTTTAACGCTGCTTTTTTTAATAGTTTCTAGTTCACTATTTCAATATGGAATATATTTATACCTTCTCTTAACTATATCTCTTCTTAATAGATTCATATTACAGATGTTGTTATTAGATTCTTTTATCAATTTGACTATTTAGATCTGTTAAGAAGATATAGATCTTGGATTTTATTTAATAAGAGAATATTTGGTCCTGAATCGAGCCCACATTAATATGTGAATAATTGAATAAATTGAGTAAATTCTTTATCATCTCTTTTTTTATAGAAATTCTTCACCTTTATCATGAAATGTTTTTTAATCTCACAAAAATCCTACCATTCTTATTAAAATCTTTCTTGATTTGGTTCTTTCTCTTCATAATTTAAATATTAAATTATTAAAATAGTCTAATATCTAATTTACGATTTTATATACGTTCTATTTTGACATAGCTAGCAATTAAATTACTATTAAAATTTTCATAATTGAATACATTTTATTATTGTTTCCTTTCGGAAAATTTTGAATAATATTTGGATTCATTCTTTTTTCCATTCCAGTAGTTCTTAATCTTTTTGAAATTGTGGCAGATTTCCATTGAGAATCACTGTTCTGATCTTTAAAAACTTTCTCTAACATCAAAAAGAATGACCACAAACTGAATTAACTATTGTAGCTAATACCATTCTTAAATCTTCTATATATACTTAATGTCCTTTTTATTTCAATATTAGGCGATTCTTCTCTTTCTCTACTTCGATTTATAATAAAATCCTATAAAAGCTATTTTCTTCAACTCTATTTTAGTTTGTATGTTTCCATTATTATTATTTCTTAATTTTGTTTTCTCAAAAAAGTATTTTTACAGATTTTCATAGAACTGTATTCGTACATTTTTGCCAGAAAAGATATATAGAATATTTGACGTTTCCTATCATGAAAAGAATTCTAGAAGAGTTTACAAAGAAAAATTAAAAAATGAAATTATTGAGAAAGAAACTAAAAAAGAAGAATTTAATAGTCAACTATTTATAGATTTAATAAATACTATCTCAAATTCATATACGGTACGGTATTAAATTAAATGAAGTCTACTATAAATCAAAATTAAATAGTTCTCTTTCTCAATATGAATAAATTTTTATTGACTGAAAATTTTGAGTAAATTATTTGAATTATAGTCTTCAATTCAATAAGAGTCAAGTTTTCGCTATACATTAAATACCAAGTCTAACTGTACAGTATAGATATTAAATCAAACAGAATATATCATATATGTTGAGATGACAAGCGATAAATTAAATAAATTTAAAGTTTGAAGAAATATTCCTATAGACTCATACTGTAGAAAATTTTTTCATTGGATCCATATAATAAATTTGTCCTTTTAAATAATTCATTCCTTTGGAAATTGTTGTTTCCAAAAAAGTCATTTTCATCAAATCTTATCCAAAATTATTTTGGCGTATGTTTTTGTTTTAATAATTTTTCAATGAACATTATTTAGAATAGATTAAATCACCATAATTTTCGAAACTGGAATTTTGAAAATAGAAATTACTTTCAAAATGATGAAAATCGCAGTTCCGAATGCTATAAATCACTGATCAATATTTCGATAAAGAGTTTCAGAGTCCATAAAATCTGACCGAATTTAAACTTTATATCGTGTCAAATATTGAAATATCATCTTTTTTTTAAATAGGGAAAATACTGTATTCACCGTACGATGATTTAATTTAAGACCGGTAACTTGATTTTTCGCTAAATCAATGGATGGATAGTTATAACTTTTTTAAATAGGGAAAATACTGTATTGACCGTACAATGACTTAATTTAAGACCGGTAACTTGATTTTTCGCTAAATCAATGGATGGATAGTTATAACTTTTCCTTTAAAATGAGTGAAATAAACTTTTTGAACGATCTTAGTCGTGTTTTAACAAAAAGAATGCGATGTTAAAGATTATATACGACAGCAATTCAATTAATATCTGAATTTAATAAAATAAGTTATTTTAATTTAAATTTAAGGTAACTGTGAGACAAACGGAAACGCTAGTGATATATTTTAGAATTTTTCGAATGTATTTTATTAAAACATATTCTAATATTTATTATTATATTCGGTAAGATGTAAGTTATCGATGTACCTAACATTTACTTTTGTCAGTAGCGCTAAAATTTTGTAATAATTGATTTTAACAAAGAATACAGTGTGGAGCAAATATTTATTTGCTCCACACTGTAGGAGAAAACGGACATCTTTTTTCTTAATCATTAGTATCACTGAATAGCAAACAAAATATGAATCATTTTCATTTTCCATACATGATACTAGCGACACGTATTTTGATCATCTATTTTTATCAGGTTTTGTGGCTTGCCCACTCAAGACGGTGAACATTCTCGAAGTACTTCGGAGTGCTGGTGAGCCCAGTTTTCGGTGCATTGCAGCTCGCATGAGATTGACTTCGCTGCCGGTATCCACAAGGGCTGCAATGCACTGAGGAAAACCCCAATCCTTCCAAAATCAATCTATAATTTTTTTTGCAATTTCCTTAAAGAAATGAATTGCTGAATCTTACAATTTACAACTGATTGGCAAAACTCTAAGACAATTGTACAAATTGACAATTGACAATTGTAGGAGAAAACGGACATCTTTTTTCTTAATCATTAGTATCACTGAATAGCAAACAAAATATGAATCATTTTCATTTTCCATACATGATACTAGCGACACGTATTTTGATCATCTATTTTTATTAAACATAAATTCAAATAATAATCAAGTTCAATACATTTTAACACAATTTTTTATATACATACAATTTAAATATATTAAAACAATAACAAAAATAATAGAAGATCATGACAATTATTAAAATATTAATGATATGGTCACAGCGTCCAATTTTATCTGAGGTTTCATCAACCATTACAATTGTATTGTTTTTTTTATCTTTTCTTTAATTTCATTTTTCGATCCTGCCGCACAAATCGGTACATATACTCTTCGTAAATGATCAGCACATGAGTAAATCTCTCGACCCATCAATATATTTATTCAGGTACTGGCACATCCTGGATCATCTAATTTTTCCAACGTTATATTAGCTTTGAGATAGACATATTCCCATTTATCATTGGCTCTTTTCGTCTTCGCATTTATAATGACTGTGATTGTAAATTGGATAGTACTCGTACTTGTAGAATGCTTAGAAATTGCCTTCTAGTGATTTACCAATTTTAGATGCTTTTCCACGTTTTCCTTCTTGATACATTCCATTCGACAATTACAATGCCTGCACATTAAAATGTTAGCATCACTTAGATACATTCCGTGACTTTGTATACGGTTGCTCTCTCACAAATATTAATTTTGGTATGTCTCATGGTGTTTTAAGGCAAAAAAAAATTATATTACAATTATTAAATTTCTTAATGTTAATATATACTTAAAAAAAAAAGCTTTAGTTTAGGTACCAGCACTAGATCGACAAACACTAATGGCCACTGGCATATAGCGATAGTAATGTAACCATAGTACCATAGAGAATAACCATAGACAAAAGCCATTGTTATAAATATTTATATTATAATAACATTTTTAAAATTAACTAATTTTAGATTTATTTCTGATTTTAGCATCTATTCGCATATTTTATAGTGAGCCCAGTTTTCGGTGCATCGCAGCTCGCATGAGATTGACTTCTCTGCCGGTATCCACAAGGGTTGCACAACTCAATTGATCAATAGTCACTTTTACCAACCGATGGGAAAAAGGGGAAACACAACTGACTTGATTTCTTGGCGTGTCAATCTTGGTACAACTTGGCGCTTTGTGCCCATAAATACCGCATTTGAAACATTTCGGCCCTTTATCTCGGTGGCCGCACACCTTTGCTTCATGCTGGGTAGACCCACAATTATAGCAATGCCTTTGTTTCCCTTGAATGCATCGGAACATGTTTCTTTGATATTCATCGGCCCTAGACCCTCCTTTGAACTATTCCTGTTTCTCCCCTTTGGTTGGGTCCTTGTTTTCATTCGGTCGTAAATTTCCAAATTCTTCTTCAACTGACTTATAGTGTGGGAATTATAAAGTATGGCTTTATTGTGTTCGTTATCTTGAACCCCGTCTACAATATATTGGATTAACGCTTCCTCTTCTATGTTGCCTTGACTAGCAATCTCTTGCATGTTATACATGTACTGCTTTCCACTCTCGTCTGGTCGTCGTTTCCTTTGCGTGAGTTTGGCGTGTAAAATAGCACTGTTTACTTCTATTCTAAATTCTCCTATAAGCTTTTCTTTAAGGATGTCCCACAATGTGGCTCTCTTTTCAAAGGAAACAAATTTTCTAGCGGAGCCAGTGAGGAGTTTCTTCGCGTAAACTAGTTTTTGTAGATCCGTCCACTCAAGCAAATCGCTCATATCCTCAAACTCATCAATCCATCTCTGAATGGTGACGTCATCATCACCTGAGAAGTAATTCAAACTATCTTCGACGTCTCTGATAGTAATTAGATGAATCTGTAAGGCACTTCTACTGTTCTGAGTGGCCCCGGCTATCCCTTCTTGCTTCTTCTCACCATCTGCCCTTTCGTCATATTTTTCAAATAGTGGTTGACCTGCCTCCTCCTCGCTTACGTCACTCCTTCCTATTGTTAAACCACGAATGTCACTGTCCATTTCCGTTCCCTGCTTTCTTCCAGACTCTTATGGCCAGCTCTAACAGACTTCTTAAATCTTTCTTGTTACCGGCTGTCAACAACTTTAATTGTCCTAGTGCTTCCCTCATTTCAGGAATTCTCATATTCCTAACATCTTCTAAAGTGTATATTTCCGCCATTCTTATAACGTCTCCCTATTTTCTACTTTTTTTTGACATTAAAATCCTTCTTTACACAACTGTACAGATACTTGTTAACACTTAACATCTTCAGATTCTAAGCTTTCTTTATTTCTTACTTTTTTTGTTAGCCAAATCGAATACCCAAATCTTTGCCAAAAATCAGCACTTCTGATAACACACCGTTATCACGTCTTGACATCTAATAACTTTTTTAGATTTACTATTTTACGTCTTATAATTTAATGGCACTCATTAGGCTTAGGCTTCTTCTTCTTTGAAAAGAATGTTCGCGCCATTTACTCTCGGTTCGGTTCGCTTATTCCCTTAACAATCCCGGACGAGCCCCCATTTCTGTGGGATTCAAGGGAATTAACCGAGACACAGTCTATCTTAATTATAACAACAAAAGTTTAATTAATATCAGAAAAAATAAAAAGTACATACAGTTGGATAGTTCTGACCTCCTTTCTCTCTCCCGCCTTTTCCCTCTCTCCCTCACTCTCCTCTCTCCTAGCCACACCCTTTTCTCACCCCCTGGTGGTCGCTAACATTCCCACATATATATTATATGCTATCAAAGTTGTATGCTATTTGGCATTTAATATGATTTTGTTTTAATATAAAGTTAATGATATGCAGGAGTAAATTTTATATGAAAATGTTTCTAATACAATCAGTAAAGAAAACAAATTAGAAAGTCTCACAATTTATAATAAATTATTCAAATTATATCAGTAATAAAATATCTGAATAAGGGAACTTTTCATCAAAACAATCTGAGGACTTTGAATGCAACAAAATTTATTCAGATATTAATTAGAAAATATAAATTATTATATAGAACAAAATACAAATCATTGATTTAAATCAGTGATTTTCAACCTTTTTCAATTCAGGGTATACTGACCAAGATGGTAAAATTGACAAGGCATACCATAAGTTTTATTAGGAGAGGTTTCATCATTAAAAAACAGAGTTTAAGACTGTTTAAAGTTCAATAGTTAAAATTATAATCATTATGTTATTTTAAAAAATAAAATTGATTATGAAGTTCTGAATTTTACTATAAATTTTTTTATAAACAGTTATTGTTTCATTCTTATCAGCCTTTTGTCAAAAATATACAATACTATCCAATATATCCAACATTGCCAAGAAATTTCTGGCATATCATTTGCAGATATATATTATTTACTAGTTTGTAAGATTTTTTAATAGCTGCAAATAGTATTCTATTTGTAAGCAAAGCTGCAAAGTCGCATATTCTAACGAATACCAATAATAATAATAATTATAAACTAAACCTAACAGTCTAATGACTTTGCAAATCCAAAGTTTGGCCTGAGCTCAGGTCTTTTACTATGTTCTAAATTAAATATAATTAAATACAAAACAATTATCAAAAATTACCATCTAACTGGCAAATACCGGAACTTACAACTAGAAGTATCAAATAAGTGTTAGATCTAGAACGACAAAAACGATGTTAGAAACTTATGCTAATAAATTGAATAAATTCGCAAAACAAGTTAGATAACAAAAAATATAAATTTATTAGACTCAAAACACTTACAAAAGTGTAATGACAAAAATATATAAATTTATTAGACTCAAAACACTTACAAAAGTGTTAATAAATAATAAAAAATATAAATTTATTAGACTCAAAACACTTACAAAAGTGTTTAATAACCTTTATTTAAACTTTAATAAAGCACAATGAAATAAAACCACAAAACTTATAATTATAAAGCAGATTCAAATAATCAACAAAACTTATTTAATCAAAATTTGAATATCCAAAATTCAAGTTATTCACAATAACTATATCCTTAAATACTAATTAATTCTATTACCTCCACCACCGATACAAACTTCAAGCAATTGTAGACCTTTACAAGAAACTTGAATGTCACTTAACCTGTTCTATGGCAATACAACACCTCGCTGTGTCATTGGCTACCTAAGCTTTTATACAGTCCCATGTTGCTTCATTTACATAAATTTGTGCAACAAGATTAAATTTATTAGTTTACAGAGTAATCAATTCATGTCATCTTTTTTATACTTTAATTATAAACTGAACAAAACATCGATAAAAGATCATTCTTATTTTCTCATATCGGATCAGTGGTAAAATTATGTAGATGAAATGACGTCACAAACAAAGAAAGCTCCCTTGGAAGATGGATGTCCGTTCCATAAATACATGACTGCTAAATACTATAACGAAGAACATGAAGTAAGTTAACTCTTAAACAAAAATATAATCCATGATTAATGAATATAGAAAAACTGCTTTGTTATTACTTCAAACTTAATCACTACAAGAAGCACTAATCAGCAGGTGTAAAAACTAAACATTTTTATTGCTAACGTTTTCGATGCCTTTGCATCCTCTTCGGGCAAAAAACACAATAGAACGTAACAAATTTAAATAAATTCAAACAAAACAAAAATATACGTTTTTAAGAACTATGCAAGTTACTATGATAACTAACAATAAAGTGTGAGGTATTGAGGAAATTGAAAGTGAGTTTACCTGGAGAGGTGTTGTATCAACGTAAGGTTGGTTAAGTGACATTGGAGTTCTTGTAGAGATCGACTATTGTTTGAAGCTTGTATCGGACGTGGAGGTATTAGAAGTTAAGTAGTATTTAAGGTTCTTTTTTGTTGTGAATAATCGACTGTTGAGATATTTGAATTGGATTAAACAAGTTTTGTTTAACACTTGTTTGTTGCTTTATTATAGTTCCAATAAAGCATTTACTAACACTTCTGTAAGTGTTTTGAGTCTAATAAATTTATAGTTTTATTATTATTTAACTTGTTTGGAAATTTATTCAATTT
>AYEL01058161.1:0-35882 GCA_000484575.1 Olivierus martensii
TATATATATAGTATATATGTCAATGAGTTTTATCGGATTTATGAGAATTTAATATAATAAAGTATTAAATTCTCATTAACTGTATATTTATTAGATAGAATATATAACAAAAAATCCCGATTCATAATCAAAATTCAGGTAAGATTGCTATATCTTACCTACCAAAATTCCTATAGCAAAGTTACAAACTGAAACTTAGTAATTACATTAAACCAATTATGAAAATACGATAGACAAATATATGTCTTTATTTTATTATAGAGCAACAAAAATGAAAAATTAGATGATTAAATAAATTAAAAATAAAATGAGCGATAACATACCATGAAATCGCAAAATCAATTAATTGTAAAAAAGAAAATCACTTAACAGCACAGAAATAGTCACAATGGCTTTCTTCTAAGACCAGTAAAGTCACGTGATTTTTTCGCGCGGAGGCCTGTCTTTCTCGTTAGCCACGAAAAGAATCGTATTGACGTCATCACAGAATCGACTCAGTTCCTTTGATCTTTGCATGCAATTGCTAGTATCGAGTAGGAGAAGAAATCGATTTTTGCAAATCTATATTTCAATCTCACATAATCACTAATTTTAAATATTGTTGATATTTCTAACTCTTAACACCAGTTCACGAATATTCATATTGGAAAATTCCTTGAAGAATTTCTGATTTAATCTATGTTCCTGATATGGGTAAAGTACATAATTCCTATAATCAACAGCATTTCAATAACTATATACTATATAGTCATACTATTTGCAAATCATCTCAATCTGAAAAAGGCTAAATAAATAATAATGCATTTAATAATAGCATTGGCTTAAAAATTAGGGACTAGATATAAATGCCATATATTAGACGTTTTTTGTACTAACAAAAACCGGTGTGAAGTTGGCCCCCCCACTTTTGAATTTTTAAATTTTTTCTTTTGCATTATCATTTCCGAGTATAAGCTATGTGATTCTGTTGCAAATACAATATATTATAATATGTTTTGGGTTTAAAACAATGATTTTAACTATAAAATAGACGGTTCATATCTCAAACTTTTCCCTATAAAAGGATCACTTACACAAGTTTTATTTAGTGATTCGACATTTCTTATCATCATCAAAGATACACACTACAAATAACTTTCAATAAAGATAAAAATAATGATGGAGAATATTTTTTAGTAAACAACCTATTTTTTAGTAAATCCACCGTATTTTCAAATAGATAAAAATGTTAAAAAATCAAAATGTTTCAATAAAATTTTTATGATTAAGTAATAACTTCTAGGACAGCTTTTCTATAGAATATTACATTATCCAAATACATAGTGATCGAAAAGTCACGTAATCCAAACTTCAATGCATTGTAAAACTGGCAGTTTAATTTGTAAAATATTTTTAAATAGGATTTTTTGTCTGTGACATTACCACAGTTGACAACACTGTTAGATCTTTGATTTTCGTTATTTTATAAAGCTTCCTTCTAAGACCAGTAAAGTCACGTGATTTTTTTCGCGCGGAGGCCTGTCTTTCTCTTTGGCCACGAAAAGAATCTTATTGATGTCATCATACAGTGAAATCACTGATTCTATATTATAAGCACAAATATTTTTTTATGAAATTAGCATGAATAACTCTTTAAATGATAATACAAATAATGTTGTAGAAAAAATTGGGCCCATAGAAGGCCGGATAAAAAAAGTAGGTCATAAGGATATATCTATATTGATATTGGACAAGATTTTATAATATTCATATTCAATAAATGGCGGACCATGAATTGTAACCGAACCACCAAAGATTTTTCGCGAACTGTGAAGAAATTGATTTTAATTCAATAATTTAAATACAGTTTGCCTATATATAAAATGAGAACCATAATAAATGCTATGATTGAATAGCATAAATAAAAGTCTACTAAAGGTTGGGTCGCATATGCATAAAATGCGATGTAAATATGTCATTGTGTTGATGCTGATGTTACTTTCGCTATATGGCTAAACACTGCGTCTTTACGCCGAAGTTCACTCTTGTTCAACTTTCTATGCTGCATACAAGAGTACCTTGACCATTCGTCCAATTGGAGTATGAGTTGGTTATTGAAACTTATAGAATTATTTAGAAGCTTAAAAATATTATTAGCTTCGTTACGGGGTTATTTATAAGGGGTCTAGCTCGGTTTTTTATCTTGATATTGTTCTTCTGAACAGTACCACTAACAGTCTCCACTCTTCTGAACAGTCTCCACTAACGGTCATCTGTGAAACTACCTTCAAATATCAAGATTTTCTCGAGATTTTATGAAACTTGTTGTAGTATAGAACTTTCATATAGTTCAGAACTTAAAGAAACCATATGTATTCAATATATTGAATGTCTAAATTGTACATAGAACAAAAATAATAAATTAATTAAACATATCCGTTGATAGATTAATAGATAATCACTCTAAAACAAATAGAGCACATTCATTTAACTATTACTGATAATGCAAATTCAATTATCTTGAATATATAAATAATCTATATATTCACTTATTTCATATATTTATATACAGTATTCATTTTTCAAATAATTAACATAGTAAACTTAATTAAGCTTTTTTATTTATTGTAATACGATATCGGATTTCTCATTTTTTTTCTTATAGTAGGATTAAAACTTTTGACTAATAGAAAAATCTAAAAATATTACAACTTTTTTGGTCTTATTTCAAAAAGTTTCTTCCATCAATGTATATTAATTTACTTTTAATCATCATTTTATGCTGTAACATTTAATGTTTTCTTCTAATAAAAACATAAACAAACTTAAATGTAACTTTCTTATATAACTCTTGCTAATTGGAGAAATTTAAAGGAAAAAATTTGCTGCTCGGAAAAAATGAAATATGTAAAAATATATACAGTCAAACTACGACTTAAGTCGTTTCGACTTATGTCGGTTCTTTGTCAATAGGAAAAAAATAAAAGTCTACTAAAGGTCGGGTCGCATATGCGTAAAATGCGATGTAAATATGTCATTGTGTTGATGCTGATGTTACTTTCGCTATATGGCTAAACACTGCGTCTTTACGCCGAAGTTCACTCTTGTTCAACTTTCTATGCTGCATACAAGAGTACCTTGACCATTCGTCCAATTGGAGTATGAGTTGGTTATTGAAACTTATAGAATTATTTAGAAGCTTAAAAATATTATTAGCTTCGTTACGGGGTTATTTATAAGGGGTCTAGCTCGGTTTTTTAAAGAGTTTATTCGACTTATGTCGTTTTTCGACTTAAGTCGCGAGTCTTGAAACGAATTAACGACGTAAAGTGAGGTATGACTGTATACTGTATAGAGAATATATACATTTATTAAATAAAAGCATTAAAATTTAAGATAATTTTAAAATAAATGAAAAAAATTATTATAAGTTTTTTAAAATAATTTTTTCATATTAAAATTTAAGATAATTTTAAAATAAATGAGAAAAATTATTATAAGTTTTTTAAAATAATTTTTTCATTTAGAGAAAAATTTATTTTTAAAAAGCTGAATCATAAAAAATGTTCTTCTAAAATATAGAAATTTGAACGAAAATGAGTTTTCAAATTTTGATTTAAAATCAACACGATGAAATTTGATAATTATCATACTTTCGAATAAAATTTATAACTGTTTGATATTAATTTTTTATTTCAAGTAGACTTCATCGAGTGCGATTTAATGAATTTATTTCAATAAGTATCAAGTAAAGTTACTCTGATGCATGAAACTGCTGAAGTTGCAAGTAAAACTTTGGATATTGTTTCACAATAAGAATTATGCAGGCACTACTTCCTAACATTCATTTATAAATATCATTTATCACGTTGTTCACTAGTCCGGTTATAAAGTTCAGTTTTCAATACTGATTTTTCATTGTATATCCTAATTCAGGTGAGTACGCATATGTAGTTTGTAGGTTAAAAATTTCCGATTTAATCTCTACTGAAATAAATTATATTCTAACATAAATTTAATAAATTCCATAATTATATAAATATAAAATAGAGTAATTAATATTGATATTGAATGCAATTACCGTATTAAGCCGCACTTTTTATTCAAATTCTGAAGACGTAAAATTTGGGTGCGGCTTAAATTCAAAGCGAATATTTTAACTTTATTTCTTCCCGTCTCCCATTCCTCAACAAATCAGATTTTTGCTTTACGCTCTACTCACGCACATAGCATTAACACCATTGATAACAGTTTATTCGGTGGTCCCCCATTCGTACTTTTCCGATTTAATCCTGTTGCTTTTTGATAGTAGCTGAGAATCGCGTCGTATCTGGCCATATTTTAATAATAAGAAAAATCATGAAATATGATGATGCTGTTTATAACCGCTGATGGAAACAAATTGCTACCTTTTATTATTTTAAACAGAAAAACTGTACCAAAGGAAAATTTTCCTAAAGGTGCTATAATTCAAGCACAAAAAAATGCATAGATGACAACAGAATTGATGAAAGATTGATTAGAAATTGTTTGGGAGAAGAAACCTGCTTCTTTAGGTAGCTTATTATGTATATTAATATTTATCTAAGTAAATAAAACAGTTTCTTATTTTTCAATATCTATTATAAAATGATTTTTTTTTCTAGTTTTCCGATTTTAAAATACTACTGCGGCTTAAATTCGAAGTAATACGGTATTTTTCAAAATATAAGAATTTTCTTTATGAAAATAATAAATAAAAGAATGAAATAAACATATTCAAAAATTTTTAGTTATAGTTTATGAATTATACCTGGTCAGTATAAAACGAAGTTTCAAAACAGTATCGGTTTAATTAAGACGTGTTCTCGATATCAATACTTTTGTCCTGTATAAACTTTGTACACAGGTTTAATGGATTTTAATGAGAGACGCTGATAAAAAAATTATCAATATATATATTAACTTCATTATATTAAAGTTAAGATTAATGTTTAGAAAATTTAAATTTTTTTCTATAGTTTTGCTACTTTTTAAATGTAAATTTGTTCATACAGATGCAGTAGATTAGGAAAATATATTTTTGTTTCAATTAGTTTAATAATTTTAGAATAGCGCATTGTAACATAGGCGATTGTGATTATTGCACTATTGCTGCATTTCCATATTCTTTTTTATATAGATTTTTATCATGTAGAAATATTTATTATTAAATGTTTGAAATATTTTAAAAAATTATCATATAGACCTATGACTCCAAATTCTGTTAATTTAAGGTGTCCCTTGATATCTGTAAAAAATTTAGTAATAAAAAATCAAGAAATTTAGAAAAATCAAGAAATCGTTCTGTTCTCTAGAGTTCATAGATCATACCGATTATAAATTATTGTATATAAGAAGAAAGACAGCGGTGAGCTATGAAAATTTTAACAAAGGGCTCGCACTTTATCTTATAAAAACATCAAATTCTAATTAAATATTTACTTTTTATAAAAACAGAAAATACAAATAATTGTGCATCCATAAAAAAATATTAAAAAAAAATCTTTAAAATGTAAAAAAATAAAAGCAAATCACAAAACATTACAGAAATTACATAAAATAACGAGTAAATTTAATTGTGCGGCACAATTTATGGCAGAAGCTGCCACACATTATTTTCTTCTTTCACGTCAGTTGATCTTTTAGAAGGTTCTAAAGCTGAGCGATGATTTTTCAAAAAAGTTTTTAAATAAGGTTTAGGATTAAATTCTCTTAAAGGTTTCTTCTTTTTAAATTTTAGGTTATCTACAACGCGTTTGACCGAACTTAAACGAAACTAGATGAGACCCTAATTCTCACCCTTCCCACGTTTCAAAAACTCTTTTGCTCGCTAAGTCCCTACCCACCTTCTTCGGAAGGCATTATCGCCAGATTGCTACTACTCGAGATGTACATTCAGATACACAAATATGAGGAAGAGAAACACTAACATAAGTCAAAGTATGATTATGATACGCAAGAAAGTGTTTTTCTTGAAATAAATAAACAAGCAACAAAAGAGCTCTCAAATTAGAGACAAATTTAACAGAGGGCTCGCGCGAGTCCCCTACAGCTTACCATTTGAAGAAGGATATACGATAATAATTTGCTTTATAGTACTTTACAATAAAATTCGAGAACATAAAGCATATCATCGGTCTCAAACTTCAAAAATCCACTTTGATTTATTGGAGGGTTGCGTTTAAAATTAATGCGTTATGAGTTGCCAAAACAAATAATGTATAAAAGATAGATTCAATAAAAGAATAATGGCACCTACACCCAGGGCCGCCGAGAGAAATTTTCGGGCCCGTGATCCGGGCTCCACTTAAAAAAGTACATCGCTTTGGTTTAATAAAAAATGTCATATCTTACTAAGGGGCGGGGACAGTTCAAACACGGGCTGCACCCACAGCCGTGGAGGGGGGCCGGATGGTGAAGGACGAGGATCGCCGGGCCGGGCCCAGAACATTGAAAAAACTTTTCAAGAGATGCAGCACCCGGGTCCTCCTGCGTGGCATACCAACGCGTTACCACTCGGCCATCCGGCCGCCATTATACCACCCTGAATGAACTGCTCAACCTTGGAAAAAAGAAGATAGCCAAAACTTTGTAATTTCGACAAACAATATGGCGGAGGTGAACATAAATTCGACGATATAGCAAAATAACTTTGTTAGGATCTGGTCATCACGCTTATTAACATAAATGGGATACGGCTGGCCACCAAAACAAAGTCAATTTGCCATATCGTCGAATTTGTTGGCTGAAATTACAAAATTTCGGCCAGCTTCCGTTTTCTAACATTGATCTAAAAATAAACGGAAATTTGATGTTTCTTCTTTCATGACGTACAATATCACTTTTTACAATATTATATTTTTATATAGATAACAGATATGTTATTATTAGGTCCTATAGACAATCTATAAGAGTGGTGGTGATACTGTATGAAATTTATTATATGCAGAGAATCCGATTCTCTACATGTTAAGGATTTCTGCACAATTCTCTAGTTACGGTCGCATGTTTGTATAATATTTATTAGAAATATTATATATAATTACAGGGTGAACATTTCACTATTCATCCGGAACATCAAATCTGCTTTGAGGCAATAGTTAAATACTGGCAGACTTTTCTATTGGTCAACTGTGGTGAAATTTCTTTTCCAAATTTTCGATTTGGTTTTGATTTTCTATTTTTAAGTATCGTATACAAATATTATTCTGTTTCTGTGGAGAATCGAAACCATATAAACTTTAAAAATTCATTGACACTTTCTAGTAGACATGAATTCCTTTCAAGAAAAATATATAATCTGTAAAAATACAAAAATCTATTCAATATTTTAGAATTATGTTTTATAAATTTAAAAAAAAATGCATTTCCTACACATACCAATATTTTTAATTTAAATGCCTACTTCCAATTAATTTGATTGTTAACTGGGTTAGGTTAAGTCACCATATCGCACGAGGGATATTTTGTATCTAGCGGCGACCATTATAGAGCCTATCACAGGCTGGCCAACACCCATTATGGGATCAACCGGATGGTTGAAGGATGGGGTTCAACGGGTGGGGTGGGGCCGGGCCGGGCCCGGGCCTCTCTTGAAAAACTGGAGATGTGGCTGGATTTGAACCCTAATCCTCCAGGTGATGAGTGACACTTTAGCACGCAGCCATCTGGCCGACAATTTGATTGTTAAATTTTTCAAAATATTCATATTGAAAAAATAAGAGTCATATATATTAAGTCGTTTAATACGAGTAAAACGTATTTAATTAAAAGTATTTACTACCAATTGATCCAAAATACTTGCCTCTCTTGAAAAACTGGAGATATGGCTGGATTTGAACCCTAATCCTCCAGGTGATGAGCGACAGCTTTACCACGCAGCCATCTGGCCGACAATTTGATTGTTAAATTTTTCAAAATATTCATATTGAAAAAATAAGAGTCATATTATATATTAAGACGTTTAATACGAGTAAAACGTATTTAATTAAAAGTATTTACTACCAATTGATCCAAAATAATTTCTTGGTCGATTGTGTTTATCCCTATAGTCAATCGTAATCAATCAATTAAGTATCACTGTGTTTGTATTAAACTATACAAATGATATCATTATATTGTATATTGTATTCGTTATCTCGTTTAAAATTATCTCGAATATTATCGTTGTACTTTTATTCTCAACTCTTTAATCGATATTTTGGAATTTTGTTGAATGATTTTGATTAAAACTCCAATATAACGAAAATTTAAAACTTTCCATATTTTTAGATAAACATATTCTTTAAAATTTAAAATACTGTATCATTTGGTCATCCCGATTATTTACAATTTGTATTAAATATAATATTACATGAATATTGTTATAAAAAAATTGTAACTTAATTAACATTAATTAAGAAGGATGATGAAAACTTGAATTACAGAAAAATTTTCGAAGGATAAGAATCAATGAGATTCGAAAAGTTTTCTATATGGCAAGCAGAAATCCTACCGTAGATACAACTAGCTGGCACATTAAAATACTATATAAATACAAAGTAAAATTGATGTGAAGGAATATAATTAATAAAAGTGTATAAATAAAATAAATTTTTAAAAATTTCGAACATAAATGGGATACGGCTAGCAGTATCCCATTTATGTTCGAAATTTTATTAACGAAATTACACAGGAAAAATGATATTAATTATAAACTTAATATCTATATACTATACTGTATTGATGATTAACAACAAGTTATTATTTTATTAACGAAATTACAGAGGAAAAATGATATTAATTATAAACTTAATATCTATATACTATACTGTATTGATGATTAACAACTTAATCGAAAATTCTTTGTAGTGAAATATTTTGGAGGTGAATTATAAATGTAATAATTTTTATAACAAATAATTTTTATTATATTGTGTAGTATTCATATAACTAGGTACATAAGAATGATATTTTAAAATTTAAATATTCTGTAATGTTTGATTTTTTTTTTTTTTGAGAACAAACAGAAAATGTACAAAATGAATACATAATAAACATTGCAATCAATGTTTGATTTTTTTTTTTGAGAACAAACAGAAAATGTACAAAATGAATACATAATAAACATTGCAATTGTGGAGCCTTTCGGACGGTCAGGCACAGGTTTGAGCCTTAAATGTCTTAGTCAGGATTTCTGTCCCAACAACACAGTTGATTCTGGCCGAATAAACGCGGTTGTGGCGTGAGTAAGGACGGATGAATTATAAATGTAATAATTTTTATTATATTGTGTAGTATTCATATAACTAGGTACATAAGAATGATATTTTAAAATTTAAATATTCTGTAATGTTTGATTTTTTTTTTTTTTGAGAACAAACAGAAAATGTACAAAATGAATACATAATAAACATTGCAATTGTGGAGCCTTTCGGACGGTCAGGCACAGGTTTGAGCCTTAAATGTCTTAGTCAGGATTTCTGACACCAGTTGGGTTTGTATGTGTCCCAACAACACAGTTGATTCTGGCCGAATAAACGCGGTTGTGGCGTGAGTAAGGACGGGGCAGGAGAACCCGTAGACACGACCAAGTCCCAACGCAAATTAACATTAACAATAAACATTTAATGAGAGAGATTCCTGTACGTGATCGTACATGTTAACAGTTTAACACATCGGTGGAAAGGACAAACATGTATCGTTGAAATCTTGAGACAATCGATAGTCTATCGGCAGCGGATGCGTTTATCGACAGCGAGGGAGGCAACGAAGAATTTCTGCGATGTTGGAAGGTTTCAGAAGGTTGTAAAAGTTCTTCGATGAAGACCGACGATGATAAGAGTTCTCGATGGTGACCGATACAGGTGGACGAACAAGGAGGTGAACTCGGCAGCGAAGGACGGAGGGACTCGGAAAACGGCGTCGTCGGACGGGACGAACAGGAAGACGCAGTGCCGGATTAACATAGTAGCAAAAATAGCATTTGCTACGGACCCCGCGCCAATAACAGGCCCCGCGCCAATAAATATGTACATAATTTCTGGTCATCTAATACGACCGTTAAACCAACAATCTTATGATTTATGCCATATTTAGCGCCTTATGCCGGATTAACATAGTAGCAAAAACAGCATTTGCTATGGACCCCGTGCCAATAAATATGTACATAATTTTTTGATCATCTAATACAAGCGTTAAACCAATGATCTTGTAATATATGCCATATTTAGGTGCCGGATTAACATAGTAGCAAAAATAGCATTTGCTACGGACCCCGCGCCAATAAATATGTACATTATTTTTTGATCATCTAATACAAGCGTTAAACCAATGATCTTGTAATATATGCCATATTTAGCTCCTTTTCATTTGGTATCTCGAAATTGTGAAAGAAAGAGCATAAGAAGGTGATTTAATGTGACTCTGAACATAAACTTCTGCGTGAAATGGATATTTAGCGCCTTTTCATTCGGTATCACGAAATTGTCAGAGAAAGAGCATAAGAAGGTGACTTAGTGTGACTCTGAAGATAAACTTCTGCGTGAAATGGATACATCTTATATCATCAACAAATTTACTCATGCTAAATATAAAAAAAATTAATATTTAATGTTGACTGTGTTGTTATTTTTGATAATGATAATTACTATGCAAATTAAAAATGTTCTATGACTTATTATATAACAGGAGTCATTTTTTAATTAATATGTTCTGAATAACAGAACATATTATGTAACAGAACGTATTATATAACTGAACGTAAATTTTGCAATTTTTAAGTAGAATACAGATGATATAAAGTTGATTTATTGCTACGTAACGTGCCAAATTAGGAAGTGACGAAGCGTCAGATCGTCATGACGCTTCGTCACTTCGTCACAGTACGAAAGGTCTCCATAATATCAAAAAAAAAAAAAAAAACTTATTTTTCTTCCTTTAACTACTCTTTCAATTTATTATCGATTAAGAAACGATATTTCGTATTATAGAGTTTCTTTAAATTAGTTTAAAAATACATAAAATACGTGATTCATTTTATTAGCGTGTTGATTATTACCAAAAATTGCGCATGCATTTTTCAGATTACTGCATTACGCGTATATTTATGCAAATAATTTTTGCATAAAGCAATTTATTACAGCAACCAAGCACAGTTTTGTGCGCATTGTTTCATTGATTTATGATTAAGAAAAAATATATATCTGTTTAATGTATATCACACTAAGTTTAGTTTCCATTATTTTTGCGAAGACATTCTTGAGCACTGTAAAAATTGGTGGGTCTGTAAAAACGCGTGTAAAAAGTGGCCACTGCAAGATTTCGCATAAAAGACTTGTTCGTCATTTCGTGAAATTTTTAAAATTTATACAAATTCCCCGAAGACGGAGACATTAGTACCCATTGTTTTCGAACGCCAGATGGAATAGTCAAGTTACTGGCCCAAAGGCAACTTACGTACACTTCCTTGTGTAAGATATATATACGACATGTACTTATAATGATAAATTGTGACTCACTTATATTAGGAATATTTTTGTGGTGGGTTATAAAAGAAATGATGATGCAGTCATTGTGTTTTGCCCTTAGCCAGTGTTGATTATCCGACAAGGCAATTTGGCTCAACAACTGCACTTCCTGGTCTTGAAAATTCGTCCAAAACTAGCAGATTATATACATTTCGCCAGTTTAAATTTATCGTGTAATGAATTATATTAGTTGTGCCATTCATCATTTTTTTTTACTACAAAGAAGATAAATCTCCATCAATGGCCGCTATTGCAATTATGCAAATCACAAACTCATAAAAAATAGAAGTTTAGACTCAAAGTATCTTGATTACTATTAATTTAGGGGTTCCCCAGACTAAATTACCATCTTAATTTACTGATTTGATGATTATTTATGATAAATACAACAAAGATTTAATCTTTAATATTCATATTTTGCTCTTCTTCGCTATGGATGATGTGATTAGGATTGCTTTATAAAGAAAATTATCATCGTTCTATGACTTATTAATTAAAAATGACTCCGTTATGTTGTTTCGGAAGAATTAAACAAGATCAAACTCTTTCAACTTGCGACTCTAGTTAATAATAATAATAAAAAAAATTGATGCGAATAATCCATTCGTGTATTTATAGGCGCGTGACGTTAAAGCGAATGATTTGCGACTTTTTGTTTCGCATGAACGCATATCTTTCACCATACAAAATCTTATCTATTGTTGAATATCGTTTATAGCGATTAAGCAATCGTGTTGACATTCTTCAATAGTGTACAAGTCAATCGTTCTGCTTACATGTATAGCGTCGCGAGCGATCCGCGACGCGTCATATGCACCAATAGATATCATACAAAGGGAATACGAGTATATGGAATTATCTTTCAATTGTTTGTGAAAATAGTTAATTGATATCTTACCCTAATGCTTTTATTTTTATAAAAACTTTATTAAAAAATAATAAAAAAAGGCATATAAATAGTTAAAAGAGATGCATTCTATAAATTCAGGATGATTATTGTAAGAGATGGAAATACGTTTTAAATTCAATAATCAAAAAAACTTAGATACTTTTTTTTAAAGTACTACTCATAAACACAAAGCTGAAGTGATTTTCCTATAAAAATTACTCGTAAATTGAAGGTGAACTTTAGTACTTTAAAAAAAAAGTATCTCTCATAAACACAAAGCTGAAGTGATTTTCCTATAAAAATTACTCGTAAATTGAAGGTGAAGTGACTTTTTCATTCACGAGTTACACATAAACACAAAGGAATGAACTGACACTTTCATTCAAGAACTAAGCATAAACACAAACTGAAGACGCTCTTTCGTTCAAAAACTACGAATAAATAGAAGTTCAAGTGGCTCTTTCAAGAATTACGCATAAACAGAAGCTAAAGCGGTTCTTTCGTTCAATAAATATGCATAAATAGAAGCTGAAGTGACTTTTTTTGTCTAAGAACTACGCATAAACATAAGCTGAAGTGACTCGCACAAAAACTATGCATAAACACAAGCTGAAGGGACTCTTTCGCACAAGAACTATGCATAAACACAAACTAAAGTGACTCTTTCGCACAAGAACTATGCATAAACACAAACTGAAGTGACTCTCTCGCACAAGAACTATGCATAAACACAAGCTGAAGTGACTCGCACAAAAACTATGCATAAACACAAGCTGAAGGGACTCTTTCGCACAAGAACTATGCATAAACACAAACTGAAGTGACTCATTCGCACAAGAACTATGCATAAACACAAACTGAAGTGACTCTTACGCACAAGAACTATGCATAAACACAAACTGAAGTGACCTTCTTTCAAGAACTATGCAGCAATATATTCTAAAAAATTCTTTATAGGAAGAACTAGGTATACACATACTTTCTATTCCGAAGTGACCTTCTTTCAAGAACTATACAGCAATATATTCTAAAAAATTCTTTATAGGAAGAACTAGGTATACACATACTTTCTATTAACACTCTTATATAAATACATGAAAAATTAATTACATGATCATTCTCTTAATGCAACGAATATATTTAGCTTTGATGGTGTTATTAATTTAGATACGCTTTAACAATAAATAATTAAAATAAATTTCAAATCTAATTGCATAAATTAGAACATCTTTGATTATAACTTTCAATTACTTACGAATATATTATAAAATTTATTAATAAAAATTAATAAATTTTATAATATTATAATATGCAGTTTAGTATTGAAAGTTAAAACTGATAGAAAAAAAATATCTCATCTGTCACATTGCAAAGATTCATAACTTGAAAATTTACTAAAAAAACTTGCACAATGTGCGATTTTTTATTTTTACAAAGCATACTGTATGTTTAAAGTCCTTCGGATGAGATAAATAATGTTAGAAATATACAGATGTTTAAATGTCAGTATCAAAATCCTGTAGGATCTCAGAATAACTAGTCACGCATCCTGATGATAAGCATATACATAGTCAGGCATCCTGATGATAAGCATATACATAGTCAGGCATTCTGATGATAAGCATATACATAAACGGGATATACATAGCAAAGAATTTTAGAGGATTTTAACGCACTAAAATTCTTTGCTACGTATATCCCGTTTATCCATTTTAATGGAGTAATTTAAAAATATTGTGTCACCTGTTTAACGAATAGGACAGACGGTAAGGTGAATATACTAAAAAATCGTGGCACGAGTTATACCAAATTTTATTATCTAAAAAAATATTATTACGTAGTATAAAATCATAAAAAAATAATATTAAAAAACAGGATATATTATAAACCCAGTTTAGAACACATCCTGCTTTTTTATGCACACAAATTAAATTTATTTAAATTAATGATGTAAAAAAATTGAACTTACATCGAAATCCAGTAAACAGAAGAAGAATGGAGAAGTGAAATACTGTCTGGAAAGATAGAAGGGCCATTCCTTTTTGACACCTGAAATATTACAAAAAATGACGTAAATTTTAATAATTATCCACAATATCTTTACTCAAAAATATTATACCACCTACGGTGTATATATATATATATATATATATCCTAGTTTTAAAGAGGAGTTTTCACTCTCAGAATTTTTGAAACCCCGGAAATGTTTTTGATATTTAAACTCGTTTATCCTCTTTACTTTGGGGAGTAGGAAGAGGAAAAACGGAAGGATTAATCGAATTTAATCCTTGCATTCATTTCCTATTGTCAAGGTGTCATAAATAAGGGCGGCATGGCGTTTAATGCGCTTTGCTGCCGTAACATTCAAGGTTACTCAGGACAAAGTCAAAGACGGTTACGATTTGACCTCCATCTGACCTCGGCGCTGATGCAAAAACGTTATATTTCCTATATTTATATTATTTTGCACGTTGCAAATATATTAAGCAATAGTTACGTTAAATAAATTTTGTATTCTTTCGTTGATATTCACTTAATCATGAAGTGCCATCCATCGATTTTCACTTTCGATAAAAATCGAGCCTAAGATATCCGTTTATCATACAGTTTTTGTGATTTTAAATCCAGAATTACTGGTTTATAACCTTTTGTAACGCGATAGCATTATTTTAGAGAAGTATCTCGTGTAATGATGATATTGCACCGATATACATCATCGCAGTTCATGTAAACAAATATTTTTTACTCCCAGTTTTTTTCTCTTTGTATGATGGTTCAGAACGATTGCTTTGAACTTTTATAAAAGAGGAATCGTTACGCGTGTCCCAGTTTTTCTTAAACATTCCTGACGAAATTATGACTGAATTGCAGATAACTCTACGTCCTTGGGGCAAAGACTGACTCATCAATTCGGAAACGAAGGATTGCAAACAAACATTGGATCGCATTGAGCCACATTTAAACTTTCTACAGTTTATTACATAAATGCGATTTTTCTCTTAAATAAATCCCATTTATTTATAGTATTTTTGTAATTTCCTTCAGGTCAGAGAAGTTTTTTGACATTTGTCAACCGCGCCCATGCAAGTTCAGGTGAGGAATGTGGTTGCACTTTGGCATAAAGTGCAGACTAAATTTTTTTTTCTGAAGTTTTCACGTAACTCATGATACCAATTTTTCAAGTGTTATTGTTCATACTATAAATTAATGTGAAAAATTAAATGTATACGATTTTCCCTGCTAATCTTACGATACCCGTTTGGTTTTTTTAATTATTTTAAATGAATATCTGAAAATCAAAACATTGTACTATCAATCGATCGCAAGATACACTTCATTTGCATATTTATTCCCACTTAAACACCCACATGTCCTTGTAAACAAGAGAAAACACATGTTCCTGTGACCACTTAGACACGCATGTCGTGTAATATACTATTTAGATACACATTCCTCTGTAAATACTTAGATATCCATGCTTTGTATAATCAACACTAACAAGTATATAAATGCTCATTTACATATGCTCATTTATATACTTAAGTGTAGTGTACTTGTTTATTTTCAATGAAGATAACAATATAACATACTCATATTCTTATAGATCCTGACAATAGTTTGTTATATTTATATGCTTGCACTTACACATGCTTGCACATGGTACTCATATATGATGCCAAATACGTAAATTAATTAAAATAATTCCACGTGACTCTAGTGACTTTTCTGACGAGATTTATTAGTCCATAAAACGTTCAAATTATGAGAATAAAACTTTTATAGTTGTTGACCACCGTTCTTTTTCTGACATATTTTCTAGCGCAGGTTTAACGAAAGGAAATTTTTATTTATTAAAGATAAATAACTACAGAAAATGGCTCACACTTTTTGCATTTTTCTGTCACCAATTTTCATTAAAAAAAAAGATATATATATATGTTCGTAGTTACTCAAAGTGGAACTGTTGCATCTATCAGAAGGAGAAAAATTTTAAAGGAAAAATGTTTATACGAAAGAAAATTATTTTATGAGGTCATCCTGACGGCACAAGAGAAAATGGTAATAGTGGGGAGGACCAGACCCCGAAGACATATTTTTAGAGGTTATGGGGAATATTTCTGCACCGTATGAGGAAAATAATATAAAAAAAATTCTCGGAATATAAATTTATTTAATTTTATTAGAGCGTTGAAGAACGGCAGTTAAAAAAAAAAACATTATAAAGGATGTGGATAATGAAAAAAAATCTTAAGATGTGCTTTTATTAAACTGTTTTAATTGTTTGATATGCAGGATGGTTCCAAAGAAAATCCTTATTTAAACAGAACGGTTTTGTAACTACTTGTATATGAATAGATTCCAAAACATTATAAAAACTAACTTTTTATCATTATTGTATTTTATATGCTTATTTTCATGTGTGTGATATGCTTATTGCATAATATATGAAAGAATATATAATTATGTAGTGCGGTGTTTCTCAGATTTGACCTTTCTGTGGCCCCCTTTTTAAATAACAAAATGAATATATAAATTAGATTAGCATCTAATCTAAATTTTTTATATGAAATTATGCATATGATTTATTGATTTTTTATGAAAACTCTTATTGAAATGATTTTTTTTAGTATTTTTTGAATGTTTGCAGGAAATTTCTAGATCGTCAAAAAGACCATCAACAGACACTGGGGTTCTCAAAATCCATAGATCACATATTGAGAACTTAGTATTTTTTGAATGTGAGTGTTTGCAGGAAATTTCTAGATCATCAAAAAGACCATCAACAGACACTGGGGTTCTCAAAATCCATAGATCACATATTGAGAACTACCAATCAAGTATGTAGTGTTGATTGGTAGTTCTCAATATGTGATCTATGGATTTTGAGAACCCAAGTATGTAGAAGAAAAAATAAACCCCCAGAATGTAGTATTTGCAGTGTGTTTTTTAAAAAACACACTGCAAACACTACATACTTGATTGGTTGGGCCTCCTGTATCCTTATGGGGACCCTAGTGACGGACGTATGCACTGCCAGCAATTCCGATTCTGTATAGGGAACCGCGAATGAGCGACGGACGCGACAACCGCGAATGGTACGAGGTGACCCCTTTAGTCGCCTTATATACACGCGGGGTCAAACGGTGAGTATATTCTAACCCCTTTTCCACAATGGTTTTTCTGTGTTTATGTGCTCATTTCATGATATACAGTAATAAATTATAAAAGAAATTAGCATATTAGATATGTAGTGTTTATCAAGTGTCCATCTATTAATAGAAATTAATATACAGTTTTGATATTGTTCGTAATATACTATATTTATTTCATATACTACACAGTAATACACTGTATTATGAAAAAAATTTGCATATATTTGTGGAATGAAAGAAATTGGCAAATAGTTATGGAATAAAAGAAACTTGCATATAGCTGTAGAATGAAAGAATATTGGCATATAGCTATGGAATAAAAGAATATTTGCATATATCTGTAGAATGAAAAAATATTGGCATATATCTATAGAATGAAAGAAATTTGCATATAGTTGTGGAATGAAAGAAATTGGCATATATTGTTAGCTGTAGAATAAAAGAAATTTGCATATAGTTGTGGAATGAAAGAAATTTGCATATAATTGTGGAATGAAAGAAATTAGCACGGTACATGTAATTTGAAATATATTGTATTATCAAAAAAATTAACATATATAGTAACGTGTAATCGTCTATTATAGTTTATAGTTCGATGATTTGTTAAAATATTTTCGAAAAATGAAAAAAAAAAAAAATATATTTTTATTAAATATGTTAAAAATGTAATTATATTTATTCGTATCACACAAGAAAATAATTATTAATGTTTCTCAGTCAGTTTTCGGATTATTTGCATAACTTAGGCATATTTAATAATTTAATTCTATATAAATGCATTATATTATTTTTTCTTGTTCCCTATACTACTCTTGCAAGGATAAAATTTAATCAGCGGATAAATATGTAATAAATATTTCAAAATTCATAATAAAATCCTTCATTTATGTTTTGCAACACCAGAAAATAATGCTTGGTAATTTTTAACTGCATAATAGCATTATTGGTAATGGCATAAACTGTAGCAGTTCCAACAGTTAACATTAAGTAACAATACATCATGTTAAAGAAGGAGCAGAACTTTAAAACACACTCGAGTTTTTCGATATTTATTATTTAATTAACAAGTGATTGGCCGTCTTTTGTTTTAGATAAACAGTTTACATATTTTTATACTTGGATGCAACAAGTTTTTCAAGATCGTTAATAGTAATAATACGACACGGGAGCAATAATCAAACTCTATCAATTCGCTTTTTGGAACGTGGCTGACGTTTTATAGATGAGATACAAAAGCTATTCCTTGCATTTGCAAAATCCAAGTTAGCAATTTTATAACAACAGATCGCTTATCTTACAGCATACCAAACTCTAAATACTTTTTTCGATTGACCCTCTTCCTAAACGAATTTCCTGGACACCAAGGACGTTTGTGCGAAAAATATCAGATGTTTATCGTGTCCAGTATCTCAGGTTGTTCCAGAAATAGAAACAAGAACAACAGCATTAAGCATTTTTGCCAAGTTGTCACGATGGATACGTATTGAAGGTCATGTTTACTATATGTTTCGTGAAGTTTTACGTATACAGGGTGAAGAAAATTTTGTTTACTGATAGGCGAAAAGCCAATCACCATCGAGAGTACACGATGCGTCGCGTTGCCAAGACGCGTCGCATTGTGTCGCTCTCCTATTTACTACCGGGTAATAAGAAGGCGAGCGACGCGTCTTGGCAACGCGACGCGTCGTAATGATGATTAGTTAGCTTTAAAGGGTTATAATTCGAAAACAGTGCCATATTTTCGATTTGTTTTGAGGTCCCCTATCAGCACACAAAATTTTACGACGAAATTTAGTCTTCACTCTGTATATATTTATTTGCATACATTAATTAAGTTCGTCGATCTCTGCGAACGGCGCGAATTTCTACAGGTAAATTTAATCTTGAAATTAGATTAAATAAAGGTGTGTTTTTTTACTTATTCTGTACATTATCGTCGAATGCAGGAGCCATTCACGTTGGACATCACATCAGAGACCGGTTTCTGCACATCTGACCTGACGAACTGTTCAGATGATGAAGATAAAGAAGGAGGGAGGGAGGAAGATCCAACCGCACAATTGATATAACGGTTGGCAGAGCATTTGTTTTGTTTTGATGCATCCTTACTAAAGCGTAACGGGATCTAAATCGTCTGTCAGTCGTCTAAACTGACGATTTTTGCTATTTTTCGAAACACTCAACCACTGTATCATTCAATTGAGAATGGCAATTCATCAGAATCGACGTTGCTCGAAATTGGATTATATAAATTATTATTATTATTATTTTTTTTTTTTTTATGTTCGATGATGCGACCACTTGGACTATATATCCGTTTCGGGAACTTCTTTCCACGTTTATTAATTATCCCTGTAGACAAGTGTGTCACGTGATCACTCGAGCACCGACAGGGCTTTTTTTAAGTGTCATACAAATCTCGTTTTTTCGCTTCGATAAATTTTAAATTAAAAAAAAAAATTGAAAATCTATATTATACGAGTTTTCACGCTGATAAATTTTTGTTTAGAATGTTTTATTCAGAAACCAAAAATATAAAAAAAGGTTAAATGGGTTTTAAAACACGTAATTTTAATAATTCGACACCCTTAGTTATAAACTAAGAGTGGGAACTAAGCAGCATAACTAAGTGTTCTACACACTTAGATGTACTTAACTCTGTTCGTGTGTTTTTTTTTCTTGGTTTTTGTTGGTTTTTTCTTGGTTTTTGGCTCTTTAGTGTACGTTGAGAGAGGAAATAAATGAATAATGAGTTAGATATGAAACTTAGTACTGTCATACACGTGGTGGACGAAAGCATACTAAATTGTCTACTGTACTAACAGCATTCTTGTACTGCAAGTAAATTATTCTAAATTTTCTGTTATTATAATAGCATAGTATGCAGTAAACTAAGTACACTAACAGCATTCTTGTACTATCAGTAAACTACACTAAATTTTCTTAGTTTACTATTAGTGTACTGCATATTATGCTATTATAATAACAGAAAATTTAGTGTAGTTTACTTGCAGTAAAGAATGCTGTTAGTGTACTTAGTTTACTGCATATTATGCTATTATAATAATAGAAAATTTAGTGTATAGTTTACTTATAGACTATAAATAAACCATACTAAATTTTCTGTTATTATAATAGCATAATATGCAGTAAACTAGCATACACTAACAGTAAATTAAATTATACTAAATTTTCTGTTATTATAACAGCATAATAAGCAGTAAACAATACTTCACTAGTTTTATATATTATGCTATTATAATAACAGAAAATTTAGTGTAGTTTACTTGCAGTAAAGAATGCTGTTAGTGTACTTAGTTTACTGCATATTATGCTATTATAATAATAGAAAATTTAGTGTATAGTTTACTTATAGACTATAAATAAACCATACTAAATTTTCTGTTATTATAATAGCATAATATGCAGTAAACTAGCATACACTAACAGTAAATTAAGTACACTAACAGCATTTTTGTACTGCAAGTAAATTACAATAAATTTTCTGTTATTATAACAGCATAATAAGCAGTAAACAATACTTCACTAGTTTTATACCAAGTTATAAAACTTACTATAGCATAAAGTGCGGTAATAAAATTTGTTAAAAAATATTTTTATAAATAAATTTATGCTTTCATATGATGGAACCAAGCAAGAATAGTACTAAAATCTAGTTATGAGGTTTTTTTAACCCCTAAGAGATGTTAACTTTGTAACAATGTTGCGTCTACTGTCTGGCTCATCTCACATGTTAGAATTTTAATATTAAGACGACGTCGCTGTCGCTGCTAGGCATTTATTTAAATATAAAAAAAAAACAAAAAAGAAGCACATACCTCGCTCGAAACCTCCTCACCGATGAGACCAACGGTGCAAAAATCAAACAAACTCACGCATTTTCGCCGCGTAACAGAGTGATAACAAGCATCTAAGAATCAAGCCAAAAATTGTGTAGCAGACAGAAGTTAAGAGCGGCTGGTGATCCAGTCCTACTTAGAGGGCAGTAGAACGACTTAACTGCCGAGCATGACAGGATGATGCCCCTTCAATCTAGCAGGGCATATAATCTCGTAGCGTGGCCAAGACTTCCTCCCGCTGTGACCCGGTGTGTCCTACTTTCTAGGACAGGGTCTATGGGTTGGACGCCATCGAGGCTGTGGTTGGCACCGTAATTTCCCTCTGTCATACGCGTGTAACGTCACAATATATACTTTTCTCGTTAAATAACGATGAGAATTTGCAGTGTTACGGTATCTTTTAACTTCCAACTTGCCCTACTTTTGTTTACTTCCGGGTATGCTATACACCGGGAACTTAACGTTTGATTTCACTTTTTAGGTATTTTGGAGCCTATAAGAATTCCCAAAAAATGGTTTTCCTGTCCGAAACGTATGGTATATCCCGAAAAACTCTCAACAAAGGTCAAATTATTAAATCATAATTTACACGAAACGAATGACGTCGTCTCATCATCTCTCTTATTTAAACCTTGCTTTCTCGTCTTCTTATTTTCATATTACTATTATTATTATTTATTTGTTTAAACAAGACTGATTAAATAATATCAACTATAATTTAAAACCTGCTAGTATAATTAGACCTTGTTAAGCGTATAAAAGAAAAATGTAGGTCTAGTATATGACATTCGAGGCCACATAAAACAATTTCTATAAAAAGTGGTCTTAATACTGGGTTTTTAGTCCTGAACACAATAAGGTCCATAGCAAAAATTTTTATAGCTGATAACTATATAACAATGCGATCGACCGAGTGAAAAAAAATGCTATTGTTGTATTAAAAATGCTACTTTTTAAACGTGTTTTCTATTACTAGGTATTTTGGGTAAGAGAAAGAAGTATTTTGAACGTTGAACTTTTTTCCTTTTTTTTTTCTGTTAAGAAAGCAAATTTGCTGGTTAATATATAGTTAAAAAGTAATAATTATGTTTATGGTGATTGTTCGCATCATTAAATATATAAAAAGTATTATTGCTTTAAAATTTTCATTTTTAAGAACATTTGTAAGACTATATTGTTTGTAATCACATTTATGGATTTTTGTGCCTCTTATGAACAAATATGAATGAAAATTTTGCTTATTTTAAGCAAATTTCATTCATACGTGTTCACAAGGGGCATAATTTCATTCATACGTGTTCATATGGGGCATAAATTCATTCATTCATATTCATAAGGGGCATAATTTCATTCATACGTGTTCACAAGGGGCATAATTTCATTCATTCATATTCATAAGGGGCATAATTTCATTCATACGTGATATTTGTGTGATTTTATGCCCCTTATGAATACATATGAATGAAATTTTCTTATTTTTAAGCAAATATCTTTCATATATACACTTGCAAATATATTAATTTATTATTAGTATTTATAGAGTTTTTAAGAATAACTTTGCTTATTTAAGAGAATTTATGAATATATATATTCTTATTAGCAGCATTTATTGATACATTACTGATATGCATAGACTTATGGATATATTGCTCATACTAACACCATTTACATGGATATATGCAGCTACTTTTTTAACATGAATATTTATAAATGCTGATATTGACAGCATCTTTAAATGAATCTACTATTTATGAGAATTTATGAATTTATTGTGCACTAAAAGTTACTTTTATCAATATTTTTATAGAACTTAATTATTTACAATTGCTCTGATAAGCATTTACATATTTTATGGTTATTAGGAGCATTTTTGCTACTTTGTATCACGTAAAAATGATATTAAGAGCATTTAAGAGCATATTGTACTTATAAGGGCATTTTTTTTTAATATAGTAAATTCAATTTGTTCAAAATAATTTTATTAGAACAGTTGTTAACTTTAATGACATTTAACGCTAATATTTAAAAAAAAGAAAACGATATTACCGGATTCAATATGAGAAAAAAAACAAAATTAAGTTTATTGCAAGATAAAAAAAACACTTTATAAGTTTTCTAATTAAAACGAAAGCCCGTAAACTAAAATAAAATTATTAACTTTAATGACATTTAACGCTAATATTTAAAAAAAAAAAGAAAACGATATTACCGGATTCAATATGAGAAAAAAACAAAATTAAGTTTATTGCAAGATAAAAAAAAAACACTTTATAAGTTTTCTAATTAAAACGAAAGCCCGTAAACTAAAATAAAATAGCAATATCATTTTAAAATCTTACTGATAAGGGAGAGAGAGAGGAAAAAAATGCCTACAACCTGCACAAAATTAGGATATCCCAGCTGTATTCCAATTGAAGTAGAGATAAGAAAAGCACAGGAGCGTGAAAGCACCCAATTTCCACTTTTGCTGCATCCTTGTTAAACAAAATTTTCGGCAAATATTTTTATAAACGTATGGATAGGCTCGAACAAATGAATAAAAGTCGATCCGGTCTGGCAATAGGTTTTCTTAGCGGGTCATTTACCTCACGAAACTAGTTGCTATTCAGCATTTTATATCGCATTTTCATCAGTGTTCCAGGAAAAATATTTCAATCTCTTCAGTATATTAAAAGATTTTCGCCTCTCGAACCTGAAAATTTACACCTATAAAACGAATAATGTATTCTGTGATAAAAATACGGCTTTTGTTCTTTTAATCTCTGTGCTTCATCTGCAATTAAGGACCCGTTTCGCCGAGGAAAGTTTAATTTGGCCCCTTTAAAAAAATGATAGCGAAAAGGAGCAACGTGACTGGCATCGCTTATCCAGCCAAATAAGCTTATGTACCCAGTATAAAAAAAATAGCAAAAAAAAAAAAAAAGAAGAAAAATCCATTCGGTATGGGAGATACTAAAACGAAATTATCAGCTAACCACCCAAGTTGACATTTTGTAGAGTCTTAATTGAAGCAACAAATTATGAGATCTAAAAGTGTGTAAGATGGTATAACTTTTCGCTTAGATAAAATGATAAAAAAAAAAAGAAATCTTACACGATTGCACAAGAGGTCAAAAACAAAGAGATTCTTGGCATTAACGAGAAAAAAGCATATCCTAATTAATAATCGCGATTGGAATCTTAACATAGGAACAAGCATTCCCAGGTCAAATAACACGAAAAATATTCCCACCCTTCAAAATCCTTGCGTGATTCATTGTATTGATACAAGAGATAATGTAGTTAGTTGCCTGTTCATTCCCAAATTAATAATAATAATAATAATAATGATAATATGAGGTCTTGATCATAGAAAATAGGTCGTATGTTTGCGTAGAACTGGAAGCAGCTCTTTAATTAAAATTTGATTTACTTTTTTTTGTATTTTCTTCGTTTCTCTCATACTTTTGCAAGTCTTTGTTTTTGTATGTCTGCACCGAACAAGTGCAAACATCTTAATTTTGTCAAATTCCGATGGGTTAAGCACTACACGCAAGAAGGAAAAAATTATTTAATATTCTTTCCTCAGACAGAATTTAATGTTTAATTGATGTTTGGGATGGTTTCTTTATCATGTTCAGCTTTCTTTTATGAAGGGTCTTTGACTTAAAGACTTTATAAGGAGGTATAGATTGATGACTTAAAATATGTTATCAGTAATAAGTTCTCTCTCATGTTCCTGTTTGTTTGAATTTTTATTTATTGTTTAATTTATATTCTAGAATAGAAGGTCGTAAAAAAAAATAATTATGAAATGATCTGTTAAATACCGATAGCATGAAATAATCAGGAGCTCATTTTCGTCTTGCTTTTCTGTAATAATGGTAAAATAAATATAGAAAATAATGAATAAGCTTATTTTCTGATAAATTTTCTTAATAGAAATCGATAATAATCGAAAAATCGATATTTATCGATTTTCAATAAGTACTGCTACTCTGTAAGTAATCTATTTCATCGACATTAATCGATAAAATAGATTACCGTATAGATTAACAGAATTTATCGATTTATCGATTTTTTAATCGATTTATTGAATTTGTCGATTTATCGATTTTTAATCGATTTACTGAATTGGTCGATTTATCGATTTTTTTTAATCGATTTATTGAATTTATCGATTTTTTAATCGATTTATCAGTTTATGAAAATTATAATGATAAACCAGAAATTCAAATGACACGAAAAAATATTCTAACGTAATGTTCAATTTAAGTTCTCGCATAAATAGTTTTGCGTGCTTGCTTTCGTCAAAAATGACGTCAGATTGACGTCATAAACATTCTTCGCAATGGAATGCAAGCCGTTGTGAAAGTATAATTTGATTTTTATGACGTCATTGAAGCAGAGTTTTTCATCTGGCCAATATACTGTATAGTCGGGAGAGTATCACATGAAATGTTAACGGAAACAAAATGTCGGAGGACGAAAAGTTAACAGAACTTGTTTGTGAACAATTTGTTTTAAGAAAATATATTTGAGAGAGAGCATCAGGATTAACGACAAATGTGGAAACGGTTGAAGTCAATAAATATCAAGTGGCATTTATAATAGCATCAAAATAAATTATATTCAATATTTACTTGAGAATAAAATATTAAATTTATGAAATTGGATATAAAAATCTAATAAAAATTTTATAATTTAAAAATATTAAAGTAAATTAATTTTTTCTAGTAATATAATTTTTCCAGCCATTTTCCGAAGGAAAGTTAACTTTATATGTTCGTCATGTTATCTATCACTTGTGTGTATGTCCCCACTAACAACTTTTGAATTAATGCAGGTTTTCATAGAATTGGCTAAATTTATTCTACTTTTATATGTTCGTCATGTTATCTATCACTTGTGTCATCCCCACTAACAACTTTTGAATTAATGCAGGTTTTCATAGAATTGGCTAAATTTATTCTACCTTTAAAGATAAATTCGAGGCCACACATCGTTGTAAACTGCAACCATTTAAAAATGGCTGGTACTCAAACTTCCGAATTTTCTGTCTTAATATATTCTGAAATATTTAATTATGAAATTTTATGAAGTTTAACGATATAATAAAGACATTAAAAGATCACAACTCGATGACATTTTAATTAAACTTTTATCTTCGACCACTTAAAAATGACTGAGGTCCATGCTTTTAAAGTTTCTCACTAATAACTTTCGAACTACAGTGGTACCTCGGTTCACGAACACAATCCGTTCCTTGACCCTGTTCGTCATCCGATCCATGCTTTTAAAGTTTCTCACTAATAACTTTCGAACTATTTGATTAAATTTTATAAAATTTAGCATATCAAACTAGTTATATCAAATTTCAATTATGTAGCAACTCTGTAAAATCTATTTATAAATGGCAGACATTTAATCTTTTGAAGTTACGAACTATTTAACAGTTTTTTTTATGACATTTTGCATACGTCGGCTGATTGGCATCATGGAAATGTGATGCATTTCCCACCTGAAAGATCCGGGTTCAATTCCCGCATCCCATATCTTTAGATTTTTTTTAGGAAGACACCGAGATCGGCTTATTGAATCCCGTTTTTCAGCTGATTACTCATGGTGGTCAGTGGAATTCCTCTATGATTAATAACCTCCGGTTGGAAAGCTGCTTAAAACAACAAAAAAGAAGTCATTTAGATTATTGAGGAATGAATTTTACAATATATATTTCAATCTCATATCTTTAATCATTTCAGAATAAAGGACCCGCTCAGAAAGTGAGGGATTAATTCTTTCCAGAAATACCTTATACGATTTTTCTAAATTTTGTCACTAGATTAACGAAAATAAGCAAAGCTTTTATGGGTTACTTAATGTATTACAGTAAAATTATTAGATAATGTCAGGCTTACTGATATGATTACAAAATAGTGTTTAAACCCTCAAAACTAATTCGTTTGATGAAGAAAACAATTCTACACGATGCCTGATAAGTGACTATACATTTTTACAGCTTTATCAGCCTGGAAGAGCCGGGAACCATACCTCCAGTTTTTCAGGTGGGGTCCATCCCATCCTTTAACCATCCGGGTGACCTCATCAAGGGTGTTGGCCAGCCTGTGATGGACTCTATAAGTTGACGCCGCCAGATATAATTAGTGTGATATGGCGGCTTAAACTACCTAACCTAACGAATCTCGTATAACGAATAGACTTAGGAATCGATTATTCACCATATTTAATACAAAATAAGTATAATTATCGTCATTCGATACAATCAAGTTCCAACGATGGTTGACGAGAAGGCAAATTCGAAACGAAATTCTACAAATATTTAAATATTTAAAATTTATATTCCGAAACTAAAATACGTTAGATTCTCGAACAGATTAATTTCTTTTATGATTATTCGCGAAATGAGACTTTTTACTTATTTACTTGTAACTGGACTTGCTATTTGCTGTCATAAAAATGCAAATGATCCAATTAGATTCATGCTATACGAAGTTAGGAAGTGCGAAAACATATCAAGCATAAATGCTTCTTCGTTACCATCAGGAAGCATTTATTACAGATTTAAAGCTTACGAAAAGCATTATTCTATTTATTTCAAGAAAGAAAATAATATTTTGACTTCAACAACGAAAGTGTTTTTTCACAGAAGTAAAAGTATTCGCCAGGTCCATCTTCGAAACTTACAAGGAGCATTTATTTTTAGAGGACATGCTGTAGGAACAAGTCATTCCTCAATTATTGGATACAAGAAGAACAATAGTATCTATGCTAAAGTTCCAATGTATGGAGAGATATACTATTTCGGAATTAATATCGGTGATGCCAATAGAGATGTAATCTTTAACATTAAAGATGTGCATTTATATGACACACACGAGGATGGAAAACCAACATGCGAAAAGATGAGAAGCGAAAACGGACTTAATCTTTACACTAGTCAGAGATATTATGACAATCTTGAATGGCCTACTTCCAATCTCAGCGAAACAAATAAAATTTCAAAAAGTTTACAGTAAAGTTTTTGTGATATAAGTTTAGAATAACATCCATTGAAAGATGATGGTATGCTGAGCGAACTTTAAAAAAAAGAACTATACTTCTATCTGGCGCAGGCGACGAGAAAATGGGTGATTAAAGAAAAGTATCAGAATAACATCCATTGAAAGATGATGGTATGCTGAGCGAACTTTCCAAAAGAACTATACTTCTATCTGGCGCAGGCGACGAGAAAATGGGTGATTAAAGAAAAGTACTTATCGTACGAAGTACTTGAATCGGTATACACTGCCATCTTTAAAGTTCTGTTACTGTTCCGCGCAATACCTGGTTCATTGTATCACAACGGAAGACCATGTAAGTGTTAATCGTCGATATCTCGGGTTGGATTAGGTTGGGTAAACCGCCATATTGCACGAGGGATATACTGTATCTGGCGGCGGCCACTTATAGGGCCCATCATATAAAGAAAAGTACTTATCGTACGAAGTACTTGAATCGGTATACACTGCCATCTTTAAAGTTCTGTTACTGTTCCGCGCAATACCTGGTTCATTGTATCACAACGGAAGACCATGTAAGTGTTAATCGTCGATATCTCGGGTTAGATTAGGTTGGGTAAACCGCCATATTGCAAGAGGGATATACTGTATCTGGCGGCGGCCACTTATAGGGCCCATCATAGGCTGGCCAACACTTTAACCAACATCCATGATAAGGTCAATAGGATGGTTGAAAAATGGGGTTCAACGGCTGGACCCGGACCTCTCCTGAAATATGGAGACGTGGGACTCGGATTTAAATCCGAATACTCCAGATGGTAAGCCACAGCTTTACCACGCGAATCTCGGAAACTGTTACGATTGATGAATGAAAGTGCAAATTGGAAATTCCGTTGTGTTAAAAGATTCATTCCAAAAATTATACCGCGACTTTTTACAAATATTTTCAAGATGGTGGCGATCACCGATTTAGCTATCATCTGAGATAAATACTTTTATTTCATCGCCTGTGGCTTGCAGCAAATAGCTTATGGTTCTTTTAGAATTTTGTTCAACTTATATCGTACATCATCTTTCGATTTTTATCGTATATCATAATAGATTTTTATTTATATTGAAGCATATTAAAATAAACTTTATGAAAGATAGAAAATTTCATATTAATTAATATTAAATTTATTTTTTATTAGGCATGTTCCATCCAAATGGCTGTGCTCACTAGAGATACTAGCAGATCATACATATTTTCATGCGAGAATGAATAATCACAGTCAAATGTTATCAGAAATACTTTATCATATCACTATTGCTAACGAAATATTCCAAAATGCTGATTTAGATGGAGATAATTATCCGGATGGATTAGGATTTCGCATTGAGAAGATTACGATATTCGAAACAAATAATGAACCAGGTTATCCTTTTGCTGAGGAAACCAAAGACAGTAGAAAGTTTCTAGAGAATTTGAGTAAGTATCGCCATCCTTATTGCTTGCTCATATGTTTCTGTTCCAGAGACTTCTGGACGGAAAAGGAATGTACAACGGGAGACGGAACAAAAACTGGAGGTATAAGTGATACAAATTCGAACAACAATTGGGAGAAAAATAGTAATTCTATATTTATTACCGATAGAGAACGAAATTTTACAATTCCAGAATTTAGAGTAACTTTTAATCTAATCCATTTAATTGGACACGCGTTTGGTTGTGACCATGATCCCATCAAAGAAGCTTGCAGTCCAGGTGACTTCAATAGCAGCCAAGGGAATTACATCATGCATCCAAGAGTGCCTTATGGAAAACATCCCAACAACTGGAGATTTTCAAGTTGCTGCCTGAAATCTATGAAGAAAACCATTGAAATTAACGGTATCCCTTCAAATTGCTTTAAGTTTTCCCAAAAACTTTTGGGAGTCTTTCTATATTTTCTATTATAATAGGTAAATATTTCAAGAAGTTATTCAATTCAACATGCGGGAATGGAATCGTGGAGAAAGGAGAAGCTTGTGATTGTGGAAATTGCAATGAACCATTCAAATGTTGTCTTCCTCCAAAAGATCCACTTAAATGCACGCTCAGACCGCAAATGAGTTGCAGTCCCGAAGTAGGACAATGTTGTGACGAATCTTGCAATATTTTTTCAAGAACAGAAAACAGAACTTGTTTCAGTAACATACCTTGCTGGAATGCTACAACAATGTGCGACGGAATTTCTCCGTTCTGTCTAGCATCATATCAACCAGATGGTTCGCCATGTTTAAATAATAATGGAAAGTGCAACAGTGGTGTTTGCATACTTCCAATTTGTGAAGAATATGGTTTAGAATCTTGTGAGTGTACTTCACCTCAAGAAGAATGTTTCATATGTTGCAAAAATGAGTCAAGCAACTGCAAAACTGCAAGGGAAATGAATATTAGCGTTTCGAAGATGGAGTTATATCTTAAGCCAGCAGGAACTGGTTGCAATAATCATTATGGATCGTGTTCGAGGTAAATATTGAAAAATGTACATAAATGTAAATGTTAAAATTTAAATATTTATATGATGTTTTCATTCTTATAGCAATGGAACCTGTTTGATAAAAAGTGCAATATGGAAATATTTTATATTATTAACTTTTTCTGCATTTATCATATTTACAATCGGTTTTCATTTAGGCAAACGTAGTAAAATCTCCATGAAAGTCGAACCTCTAATGAAATAATATAGTTTAGAAAGTTGACTCATTAGAATGATTTATAAGAATGATCTGACATGAGCCATATTATGAATATTTTTGCATAAACTGTAGAAAAATAATGAAACTCCAAAAATAATATAGTCCAACTCAAAGGGAATATCATAATTCATATATTTTGTAATAAAACTTAAGCATTTCATTTTAATTTTAAAATATTCATTGTTTGATTTTTTAATGCCATTTTACGATCATGTTACTAATTAATAAGTCGAAGGAACATTTCATGCATTTTCACCAAGGACTGATATGCTTATACCCTTGGTAAGCTGTTGCTTTCGAGGGTTTTGCCTCGCATACTATATACACACATGTGTATTAATAGTACAGGCGCTCCTTTAATTGCAAACGTGAAATTTCATTTTCAAATTTCACTAAATTTCCAAAACTTCTTCAGTAATCTTATGTAATATGATAGCAAAATTCTCAAGCAACTAATATAATGTAAAATTACACAGTTAATTAGCATATTATGGCAGAAATTCAAAGATAGTGGCGATTACTACAAAAATTCCTAGCTTTATATTCGAAACTTTTTATTAAAATCAGTAAAATAAGAAACTTTTAATTGGTCCAATTGTGAAACATATTACAATACCCAAATTTCAGTAGTTTTTGAGCCAAAATAATAGTAGTATTTGAGTTACCGATTTACGATCAAAATTTACGTACGAATTCGTACGTAAATTTTGATTACGTAAATCGTACGTAAATTTATAATAAGGCGCATGGCAATGCGCCTTGATTATAAATTCCAATCTTCTATTTCTTCTTCTTGTTTATATGAAGGGTATGGCCCATGAATTCCAACTACACTAAATATCGTTTATAAATAACTAACGGTAACTTCGATCCACGTGCTACGATCAAACGCCTTAAGAAAAACAAGATGGCTACTAGAAACCAAAGTTGCTTGTGGGAATATTATTCAATATAGTTCTATATTTTCAAATAACAAACTATCCTTTATTATTTAAATGATTTTGGAAATATTAATACTGGTCAATGTCTTGAAAAATTATAAAATTTACATTTAAGAAAAAATACACTAAATCACCTAACTGAAGAGGCGCTATAGTACTGAAATTTCCCTGTATTAGCTGTGTTCCATCTGTATCAATTAATGTGTTATGAATCGGCCCGACGTATGCCCTGCGTGAGGTACGAGTTCTCTCCAAGGATCCCAATCCTAAGGTGGGGTACCGTGCCGAAGGGATGAATGGTGGAGGGATAGAAACCATAACGGTGCACACCCGAGAATTGTTCTGGCTCGGGCTGAACGGGTTTCATCCACACACAGTTTTTGTGCACCCTAGGTAAGTTTGCTTCCCAAGGGAGCCACAAAACCTCTCTGAGTTGACCCGAGCGATATTTGGCCTCGGCAAGGCGCCAGAGCCCGGCTATTGGACGGCGTCGGTCGATATCGTCTCCATCATGGCCCACCAGTTCAGGCGCTGACAATGAGCTGCATTGGGGATCGAAGCGGGGGAGATTCTCGTACTTTTCGAATATAGGAAGTTTCCCGCCATGCGTGTTCCTCCCCGCTGTAGCGAATATCAGTTTAGGTTCTGTTCGCTTCGAAGGCTTGGCCTCGGGCTGCCGCGTTTACGCGGCGGTTGCGGCTGACTTTTGTGTTCTCCTGTCATGGGTGAAACAGTAGCAAATCCGTTCAGCCTCATTGTCGCTCTCAGTAAGGAAAGATTCGGACATTTCCGTTCTTTCGGTTTGCTGTCGGTATCTTTTCGTCGCGATAGCGCCTGAGCAAGGTGGTCTTGGAACACACAGTACCAAATTCGTTCAGCCTCCTTGTGTTTTTGATCCCTTGTTGACAAAGACGATCGCAATGGTTACGTCTCCTTCTCGGCAATGTAAAGGTTCCTTCAGCAACACAGTGCACGAGTTACGGATGCGATAGACACAGCCCAGGCCTGGTAAACCTGTGCGCGTTTGCTGTATTCATGCTTTATGCATTCTCGTGAACCAAGAGGTGGCAGGCGAATCCGCAGACGAGTGACAGGCAATCATTAGGCCGAGATTATTCTCGCAGACGTAAGTACCGTGTAGAACCGATAAAAGTAGAGCAGAGGAACGACCTTTTTGCCTATTTCAGAATAAAGATGAGCCATGAGCCTGGCCCCGTGAAAACGCTTCGGAATTCCAATTTAGAGAACACAGGTTCGACTCTCGTGTCCCACCCATTGACAATGTTTCTCATGAGAGCCGTGTTTATCCAGGCCCGTCGATCCCCGTCCTCAACCATCTGGCTGACTCCTACGCAGGGATGGACAGCCTGTGGAACAGCTTGTTTCGTCCGTCACTTAGTATTTAGAATGAAAAGTAGCGTCATCTGTTCACAAAAATGGCCATTTTCGAAAATAATAAATGCTTGAAAATCTTACAACATGATCACATGATTTTCAACCAATCAGATTCAAAATAAAATATTCAATAATTTCCGATGATAACCAATCACATACAACTTAACTTCAATGGAAAACGAACTTCACGATACACCAAATGCAAAATTCGAATTATGTTTAAATTTTATATTCCAAAAAATTAAATACGTTGGATTTAAGAACATAAGAATCTGATTTGTGATTAATTCAAAGAAATGAGATTTTTTATTTATTTATTCATTTATGGACTTACGCTTGACATAGGTACTCTAATTGAATTTGATCTTTATGAAGTACCAAGAATGCTAAATGTATATGTCAAAAAAGTACCTTTTGAACCGTTTTACTACAGATTTAGAGCATTCGACAAAGAATATCAGATTTTCATAACGGAAGAGATTACAAATTTAAATTCTGGAACTAAGGTATTTTACCATAATAATAATATGATCAACCAATTTCATCTTCGTAACGTACCATATGCATCCATATACAAAGGATTCGAAACAACAACGGACTCATTAATCATCGCGTATACCCACGGATTACAGCTATATGGACAATTTGCAATACAAAATAATGTATACTATTTAATATTTAACCGTCTTAAGGAAGGAAAGGGGTGGATATATAACATTAAAGATGTGAAAATGCAAAATAAACATAAGAATGGAAAACAAACTTGCGAAATATTAAGATACGAATATGTTCAAAATCATAGTGCCAGTTATAAATACCATTCTGCTAGTGTGCATAACAACTTTCACATTTCTAGCAATTCTACAAAGTCATGTTCATTAGAATTGATAGCAGATCATACGTACTTTCAATCAAAACGTAGCAAACACAGAAATATGATATCAGAAATGCTCTATCATGTCAGAATTGCACACGAGATATTCCAGAATTCCGATATCGATAGATTTCGGAACGGATTAGGATTCCGTGTTGACAAGATTACGGTATTCGAATCGGCAAATGAACCAGGATATACGTTTGCTGAAGAAACCAACGACAGTACGAAATTCTTAAAGAATTTGAGCAAATATAAACATGCATCGTGTCTTCTCATATGTTTCTGTCACAGAGATTTCTGGACCGAAAAACAATGTGTGACAGGAGATGCAGCGAAAATCGGAGGTGTATGTGATAACACAGAATCACAAGACAATAACGAGAGCAATAACAACATTATATTTGTTACTGATAGAGAAAGAAACTATACAATTCCGGATTTTAGAATAACAATGAATTTAATACACTTGTTGGGACACGCATTTGGATGTTACCACGATCCTATTGATGACATCTGCAGTCCCGGTGATTTCAATAACACAAAAGGAAATTTTGTCATGTATCGACATTTACCAGATGGAAAAAAGGAAAACAATTGGAAATTCTCAACTTGCTGTCTGAATTCTATGAAAAAGATTATTCACGCCAAAGGTATGCTTTCAATTTTCTTCACATTTTTCAAACATTTTGCAATTGTGTTCAAATGATTTATGTTTTCTATTAAAATAGCCAAATGCTTCAAGAAATTCGACAGTTCGTGGTGTGGAAACGGAATCGTGGATGAAGGAGAAACTTGCGACTGTGGAAATTCCTCTAACCTATGCAAAGATTCGTCTGAATGTTGCAATCCTCCTAAAAATCAATTGCAATGTACGCTCAAAGAAGGAAAAAGCTGCAATCCCGAAATTGATCAATGTTGCGATAAATCTTGTAATATCGTTTCAAGTGCAGAAAAGAGAACTTGTTTCAGTAACAAGCCTTGTTGGAACCTTAGCACTTTATGCGATGGCAATACTCCATTCTGTCATGCATTTCTACAAGCAGATGACTCGCCGTGTTTTGATAACCTTGGAAAATGCAAAAACGGTGATTGTATAATAGAAATTTGCGAAAGTCATGGCTTAAAACCTTGCAACTGTACTTTATCCAAAGAAGAATGTTACATATGTTGCAAAAATGAATCGAACGAATGTAGAACTGTAAAGGATTTCAATATCAGCCTTCCGAAGTTACAACTCTATATGAGAGCAGAAGGGACCGAGTGCAACAATAAGTATGGAAGGTGTAATAGGTAATTATTTATATAAATTATATATATAAATACGTATAACATATATGATTAATAAATTTTTAATCTCTTTATATATAGTAATGGTAGATGCTTGACAAAGGACATATTTCGGACATACACGTGGGAATATTTTATACCATTACCTTTCATTGCTTTTATCATGATTGCATTATTTTATTTTGTTGGCCGTCGTGGCAAGAGGCCGAGCATAGTGGAACTTGTAAGAAGACTTCGCGGTTGAAAATCTTAAA